>JACEIK010002455.1:104020-135549 GCA_018107945.1 Datura stramonium
GTTTTACCCCGTAGTCCAGTCCCTGTGGGTTCGACATTCCGGTTCTTAAAAAGGGCCACTATATTACTTGTACAACCCATACACTTGCGGGCTCATCAAGAGACAAGTAGAGTTTTAATTCTGAAGCATGTTCATAAGTGTATGATTGTGTTTGAGACACCTAGGCTCTTGAATATGACTCTGTATGCTTATTGCTTAATTCTAAATGCATGTGATTAGTTTTGTTGAGAATTTGGATGGTTCTGTCTTGGGTTGAACATGTGCAGTGAGTGTAAGGTCCTTCGTGTATTCCATGCTATCATGTAGTTATCATCTAGAACATGTCTGGTGTGTTCGCAAAGTGAAATGAGGAATCTTAATTGTAGGAGATGATGTAGGCATTTCTGTAAATGAGACTACTTTTCATCCTTTGCTATACCTACCTTAATTCATAATCCTAGTTAACCCCGTTGAGCCTTTAGCCTATTCTTTGATCAACCATATTAAAAAGTTGAATCCTTTTCTTTTAGTATCTTTGAATATGATCCAATTCTCCTAAGCGCTTAAGTGAAAATGCAAAAGAGGTAAAGGAGTAAGAAACTTCAAAAACAAGGAAAATAGTGGTTGTGGGAGTTGAAGAAAAGACTATAAGTGCACTTGTTTGAAAAATGCATAAGTATTAAGCGGCAGTAAAAGACCAAAAGAGTGAAAAAGTTCAAACGCTTAAGTACTCCTACCAAAAATATAAGTGTGCTTAATGTAATGTGGTAAACAAACAGGAAATTGAGAATTGAAAAGGACATGAGGTGAAGTAAAAGAAGAGGATGTGCTTAATGAGAAAAAGTGATGTATTAAAAGCGCTTAGGCAAGATAGTCACTATTACTGGACAGAATAGTACCTACCCGTCCTTTAGCTTACATCACAACCCAGAAAGTCCTATTTGATCTTACTTTTAGACATTCTTCTATTAGTGGAGTAATACACTAAGGGCAATCATATGGGTCATTACATGTTGCATGAGAATTCATTGTGAGAGTTAATGTAATTGTCTTCATATACCCATACATGTTATAATTTGAAAATTTGTAAGTAAAAATGGGTATACCTCTTGTTCTAAGAGCACATGTTTAATGAAAGATAGGATTAATGTTAGACTTCTTCATTGGCTAATGTGCATGAGTTTTCTATGGTTGTAGAGTCAGTTCTTAAGGCTACGAGTTCTTAACTTGGTTATACTTGTTTTTAATTGGGTTATATAAGGCATGCTCTATTTGAACTTGCTATCTAAATAAGTCATTGTAGCCTTAATTTGAGTCACCTTGTGTCAATTGGTAATGTGTGAGTCTTCCTTGTGCATGAGATGTAAAGGATTTTTTCGAGGACGAACAAGGCTTTAAGTATGGGGTAGTGATCTTTGGTATATTTATATGCCCAGACTATTTTATACCCAAGTTTTAGCCATGTTTCTACCTTAATTTAAGAATAATGTCATGTATTTTGATTAATTTGTGGCCATGGACTAACAAATATGATTAGCTCTCTTTGTAGGTTGAAATTGCCAATGTATGGAGCTCAATGTGAGGATAATGGTCCTAATCTTGAAGATAAATGTTAAGGGACAGATTATGGATGGTGAGACAAGATAAAAAGAACATTTGGAGTCAACTCCATGCCACGGAGAAGCATTGGCGTGTTCAACAACATGCCACAGAGCAAAGAATTAATTTATATAAATAAAGGCCGCAAAACAGTGAGCATCCGCGACAGTAGAGTGTCTCAGAGGCAAATCTCCGCGATAGCCAACGTGTCACCGAGGCAAATCTCTGTGATGGACAGCGTGGCACGAAGCTGTTTCACTGTTGGCCAAATTTTGCATTTTCCAACTTATTATAAATTGAACCCTTAGCTTCGAAATTCATTGTCACGAAATATTTTTTGGAAAAACAGAAAGGTGAGAAGGGAGAACGGAAGAAACTCTACCTAGGGTTCATGGTCTTCCATTCTCTTTTACCATTCTTGTAAGTATTTTACTTTAAACAATGTTTTTGAGTAATTTTATGAACATGAGTGGCTAAAACCCTTCATCTAGGGTTGAGGCCACATGATATGAATGTACATGCATGAATTCATCTTTGGTTTAAGTTTTCAATGTTTTTTTTGTCTTGCATTCTTAATTATTGTTGTTTTAATGCTTTATCACCATGCAAACACACATGTTAAGCTTAGGCAAAAGCTCAAAAGAGTAACCTAGGTTAGAACGGAACGAATGCAGGGGGGAAGTTCTTGTCTTCAAGATAGGATTCGCGGCTAGGATAATGATTATACCTAACTTGCCTTTCTTGGTTAATTAAATGGGAAGATAGCTAGACACCGACTTAGAATTGTCACATTACAACTCATAGAATTAGTTGTGAAACTAAGTTAGGTTAAATGATTGGAGGTACGAATGTCCATAATCAAGGGCATTAACCATATAAATCACATCCATAGTGTTAAATTACTCACGAATTAGGACGTCATATCCCCGCTCAATGATGTATGTGTGAGACTAGTTTGTTGTGTTTAGAGGCTCGAGAGACCATGAACACTGCATATTAACTTTGTGAGACAACAACAGAATTTATATACTTGAACCACTTTGAAGTGTAGCATTGCATGATTGTCAGGCCTTAACTCTAGATGCTTCTTATTATTTTTTCCCAAGTATTTTATGATCATCACTTAGATTTAGTTTAAACAACCGAAATCTCAACAATCCACACTTGTGAAATTTAATATAGCACTTGAACTTAAGTATTCGTTGAATTAGTCCAATCCCTATGGGTTTGACATCCGGCTCTTAAAGAGTCGCTTTACTACTTGTACAACCGCGTATGCTTTCGCGTGTGTTGGGGTGCAATAACAGAGCATGATATTAAGTGTGGGTTGAGGGGATATCTTCCAAAATTTTGAAATTTTGAGGTTAATGGTGAGTATGCCATCAAATTTTTGTTTGAAAATGGCATGTCTCACCTACCCTTTAGTTTTTCTTATGGCCTCAATTCTTTTCCAAATTGGGAGACCTTTGAACTGGGTAAAATTTTCATTTTTAGAAGCCATTTTAACTTTTTTAGGAGAACAAAAGGCTTTTCCCGATGATGGATGGGTGATGACCATCTTAAGGGAAAATTAGTCACAATTTTTTATATTTTAGGATGGAGTCTAAACAACCACTTGTGTTCTCTTGACATTCCACTTAGAATCTAAGCTAGAAGTAACGAAATGGTCATCGTGAATGCATAAGAAATGAGAATTCCATGAGAGACACATAGGTTCTTTAACTTGATTCATGGAAAAAATTCCTAGGGGTTAATAATGAAATATTCATTCAATTTGATTTTGTGGATATGTAGCCATAGGAAACCGACTAAAATAATGATGCTATGAGAGGCGAGCTTGATTGTGTGTGTTCTACATAATATAACATCTAGAACATGCGCAAGTGTATATAGGATAGATAGTTTCCAAAGAGGTGAGTGATTAAGGAGTTCCTTTGAAAAACTCATTTTGTCCATTGTTGTTGTACCTTCCTTAACGCTATCCCTAGTTAACTCCTTTGAGTTGTAAGCCTTATTTTTCTTCTCAACCACAAAAGAAGCTTACTTCTTTTTTTGTTTTATCCATAAAATTTTTTATCCAAAGATAGTCTGAGGCACTTTAAGATTTAAGAATGAAGGTCCACTGAAGTAGAAGGAGTCAAGGGAAAGGAAAGATAGAAAAAATAGTGATGGAAAGAGGGGATGATAGAAAAGAGGGGTGCCCACAAAAAAAGAACATGTCTAACTGCTACTAGAACATAAATTAAAAGATCCTTAATGTTTGATTATTCTTGTTGAACTTGTATGTAGAAACTAGCAGTCAAATAGTGTAATGAGGGGCATGAGAAAAGATAAAAGGATTAGTGAAAGAAAAGGTGAGCAGTGAGACAAAGTGGTGGACAAGAATGACTGAAGTAGAATGTCTTAAAGTTCTTAAGATTGGTAGCCACTCTGAAAGAAAATCATTCCTACCCCTCCTTTAACCGACATTACAATCAGGAAAAGTCCTTATGATCTTACTCTCTTGAGGTGATTAAGTGGTATGATTGTATATGAGAGGCAAGCCTATGATATGTTGCATGTGTATGATATATCATTTGTGAGGGTGAGTATGTCTTGCTTATTATGTTCTAAGTTTTGTATTTGTAATACGAGAGAAGGAAAATTACCAAATAAGTGAGCGCATAATATGGTCAGACTTAGTGTACTATGTGTTGTATTTTTCATATTTAATCATATTAGCCTTGTTTTGAAAACACGAGTCAGCTATAGAAGTTATGCAGTTTTGACTGTGAAAACATCTGTGTATGCTTGAGGTTGATTGTATGAATTGATGAACCACTTAGTCATATGCTCTGTGCTAGCTGATAACGCTCAAACGACACCTCCTTACGAAGTATGAACTGAAAGTTGTCAATAAATAACCCAACTAGAGGTTGGGGTTGATCCCACAGGGAATATGGTAGAGTATAGAAAAACGCTAGTATTTAAAATTTTAAGTCGATTATCTCCTAAGAGGGGGAGATTTATAAAAGTAACAAACAATATCGTTGAGAGAAAGTGAAGGTTGATTCCAAATTAACGCAATTAACTAGGGTCCGTGTTCCCCATGACTTTATAAACACAAGGCGTTTTATACTAGTGATCTATTCTAGTGCTTAGCATGAAATATCGGTAAGTTAATTAACCTAAATGGTTGGTCCCCTATTTAGATGGTGATCACCATGCATCTTGGTCCATCTGTGGGTGTATGCTTTACTAACCATTACCCTTGATATTGGATTAGCTATTCCCGGACAAGGTCAAGCTATTAGATGAGGGTTGATAGCCTCAAACCTCCGTTGTTTATCCCTTTTCCCATTCACTACCTCCTTGGTCCGGTAAGTATGAATAAGGCAAGTTCTAACTTTTGCAACCATTAAAAATCAATTAAAACGAAGGAAGAAACAATACATGCATAAACTCTGTTCAAGAATCACTAAGTATTTTACCTATGTGTGTTAATTTGTCATGGTTCCCACAACCTTAGTTGTGGTGGTTTTAGCCTATCATGTTCATAAGTAAATTAAAAGCATTCATAAATAAAAACTAAAATTTATACTTACAACAATTATTGGAAGAATCGTCACTTGATTAATGCAAAATTCGGAAGAACAACTTTACAATCGTATCTCAAAGTAATACTAACTCTCAAAACTTTCTTACTCAAAGACTTTTCTAATTAAAAAACATCCTCTAAAGCTTCACTATTACATGAATATAATGGGGAATTTATAGTAGTAGATTATTCTTTCATTGTTCCTTGTTGAATTTTACTTGGACTTGATGTTCCTTTTCCTAGTTGAAGTAGGAAATCCAATTTTTTGCCGTTTTGGGAGCCTTGCGCGTTGCCCCAACCACTGCCGCGTTGCCAGTTATTGCAACTGATCACCTAATGACTCGTTGTGCATGGGCATGAGTCGTTAGGCCCATTTTGGTCTAACTCCTTCAAATTTCCAATGTACCTTACAGTTGGTTCAAGTGATCTGCCTAGGAGTCATTTAGTCAACTTCCGACTGGTTATGTCTTTCATCATCTCTGCTAGTTACTTTGGTCAATAATTTCTCTCATAGTTTTCACGACTGACTTCACGACTTGTTACCAGATGTAACGAGTCGCTCCCTCAACCCGTCAGGTACACTATTTCTGCATCTTCCAAAATCAACATTTGCCCACGACTTCAGCTTCTTTTCATCTTCATTCTATAAGCCTCAAATACATTCAAATCAATCCTTTTTAGCCCCAAAAACATGTAATCACATGTGTTAGCTAGTTTTCACAAATATATAACATCAACACATGCAAACTCACGTAATTTGTTCACAAAACATAGTAAAGTACGGGCAAAATATGTCCATGAAGTGCGTGAGTATGCCCTTCGTCACTAGCTGCTTGAGTGAGAATTGATGGAGGTGACAAGTGGTGACAAAAGATGTTTGTGCATATAAGTAAGGATTGTTTGAGAATTAACAGTGATTTAAGTGTGGGATGGTGATGTTGGGCATATTCTTATGCCCATTTTCCATACTTTTACCAATCTTTACCATATCCTTATGAAATGCATAAACTCATGCTTATATGTGTTAAAGGAGCTGACATGTGTTTTTAAATGACTTTAGTAGGTAATCCATGGAAAAGTACTCAAAATGGCCCAAGGTGTGAAAAAAGAACAATTCGATAAATGTTAGCCTAATGAGATAGCTGGTGTGTCATGACTTGGTAATTTACAAACTCATTAGGATTTAAAACATGAGCTTTTGCATTTTTTTCAAGTTATTTAAGACGATTTTATGTTATTTCCCATTTTTTTTGTAGGTATTTAATTTAAGGACAAAAAGTAAGAACTTAGGCAAAAGTGTGGAATTAAAGAAGAGGACTGAAGCTTAACCGGATGGGACCGACGCTCCACCGGATGGAGCCAATGAAACACCGGCGGAAACACCGGAGCTTACTAGCCAGAGTGGAAGGTACATTGGCGGAATGCGATTCAGCACCTGCAAAATGTCGGTGCCAGGACCGGTTGGACCTAGGTTCACTGCCCTTGCACCTATGACACAACTATGTTATGCGGATGAGCACTGGCAGAACGCCTGTGACTCTCAAGAGACACACCCTGCAGGAAGGGCAAAATCTTCCAGTATGAGATTTTAGGATCATTTTTGGTCTATATCTATAGATTCTTTAGAAAGTACCATATCATTCCATTCCTAATTTGTAGAATGTTAGAGAGAGATATTTTGAGTAGCTTCTTCTACTTCTTCAAGGTAAAAAACCTCCATTGAATGCAATCGTGAGCTTGAATTTAACTCTTAATGATAAATGTAATGATTTTAATTATTGATTTAATTTCATATTTGTCATAATTGAGTAGCTAATTCTCTTTACTAAAAGTTTTTTCATGAGTTGGGGTTAAATTGGATTAGGTTTTGCTAGATTCATCTTAGAGTTACTCATTTAATATAAATCTATTGTTTCCTCCCAAGTTATAATTACATTACTTATAGTTTCAAATGTGGGTTGTGTTTACTTATTCAATTTTAGCTTGAAAAAAAGAAACTGAGTATGGGTGATAAAGAAATGGTGGGTAATTGGGTGTTGACTTTATGGGATTAGGCTAGAGATAGCTAATATCCATAATCATTCAACCATAATATATTTGAGGCTAGAAATATCTCAAAACTGACCCAAGTCTTAATGGATATATTGTTTGGGACCTTGGGGTTTCAGAAAACCCAAGGCAAAAGGCACCCTAATAGTTGAAAAACATCGCGTGCCACCTCATCCATGGCTATTTATATTTATGAGTAACAATTCGCTTTCCTAATCAATGATTATCTAATTGAAGTCCCATCCAAAAGCATACCCCTAGTTCTTACTCAATTTTGTTATTTCAAGTTGTTTATCTTGTTGATAGATCAATAGTTTTTTTTACATTTTAATTGTAATCTTTTGAACCCTCAAATTTTTATTTATTTGTTTTCAATACAATGATGTTTCTTAATTGGACTTTATAGACAACATTTGTGCCATCTAAGTACTAATCCCTGTGGAATTCAACCCCGACACTCGCTGGGTATATTTGTTTTGCCAACGACTATTTACACTCTCTCTTTATGAGGAGTGAATTTGGACATTATTAAAAATGGCACCATTACCAGGGAATGGTATTTGATATCCCCTAATTTATTGTTGAGTTACATTAATTTATCATCTTGTGTTTTATTTTTACAATTGTTTTTGTTTTTGTGTACCTTTATAGGATGAGTGATATTGTCCAGCAATCTCAATAAAGTTCCATGGATGGTCATATGGATCACGAGGATTATGATCCCATGATGCCTGACATCGCAGGTGCCATTCGCCTACCACCCACAGTAGGGAATGTGATGTTCCATGTGACCAACATAATGTTACACTTGCTACTAATGAAAGGACTCTTCGGAGGCCAGCCAAGTGAAGATGTAAATCTCCATTTTAGAAATTTTCTTAAGATATGCCAACCTTTCAACATCACAAATATAAGTCAAGAGTCGGTCAGATTGAGGCTCTTCCCATATTATTTGACTGGGGAAGCAACCGTGTTGCTTGAGGAACTCCCTATGGGATGTATCACTTCATGGAAAAAGTTGACCGATGCCTTCCTAGATAGTTTCTTCCCACCATTGAGGATTTTGCAACTACGAGATGATATTACCAACTTTAGGAAAATCCTAGGGGAATATTTACACGAGGCATGGCTGAGGTTCAGAAGAAAGTGGCCCTATGTCCCAACCATGGGCTTCAAGATGGAGTGCACCTTTAAAGTTTTTATCGTTCTCTAGACTCCACTAACATGTCTGTGGCAAATAAATTGGTGTGTGGATCTCTCATGGACCAGCCCTATGGAATAGCTAGAGCTTTATTGGATCAGATGACTAAAACAAATCGAGCATGGCACATGAGGGAAACTGAAGTACCTTCGAGTGGTGCGGAGTCATGTTTTGTGACCGTCAAGATGCAAAAGAGGGATGAGGAGCTGTAATACCCCAAAAGTGCGTAGGAGTAGACCCGGAAGTGAAAATTTGAAAACTGCAGAAAATTGTGAAAAATGCCTCAGGACGGGTCAAGGTACGACTCGTGGTGACATACCACGGGTTGCTGTAACGATTTATGGTTGGGGAAAGGCTGGGTGACCATGCAAACCAAGGGAGATATGATGACTCGTTGTGGGAAACAACGAGTTAGCAGTCATGGGAAAGAGTTAGGTTTTTTAGGTTACATTCAACGGGCGTTCCAACGACCCGTTAGAATAGACCACGAGTCGTTGGTTGTGGTCGTAGTTTGAGGATTAAGTTTTCTAGTAGGCTTGAGGGGGGGAAACAATGATCCGTTTTTGTGGTAAGGGGTCATGGTGTGACCCATTAAAAGATAAAATGCCAAGGCTCAAGGGACTAACCACGGACGATGTGACGACTCGTGGATTGGAGGCATGGGTCATCCTGTTGACCCGTTGTTTGATTTCGAGATATGGATTGGGGCAGTGCTTAGCACGAACGGATACCACGGGTCGTGGTATCCTCCAATAGCCCGTTGGGTCATCCGTTGTTTCATCCAGTGGGCAAATTTCTGTGCAATCAGTAAGAGTATTTCTATCATTTCTTCATCCTAAGGCCTTATAAAATGTCGTTTTAAGCTCGTTTTAGTGGGTTTTTAGAAGTGGAAAACCTATCCTAAGTGTATTCCTTCCATGCATGAAAGTTTATGAATTTAGGAAGTGACCAAGAGCTTTTCCAAGGGATTCTTTTCCCAATTTCTCCTTGGGCAATCAGTGAGGTGGCAGATTAATTCTTCCCAGGTATGTAGGGTTTCGAATGGGTGAATCCTTTCACACCCATGCCCAAATTTCGATTAAATAATGAATTCTCCTATTCAAGTTCTATGGGGTTTCATTCAAATGCATGAAAATGTGATTTCTCTTTATGGGTTTGATTTAATTGAGTTTTAATTGTTGAATTTTGAATGATGGGCAGGATTTATATTATTTTCCTTAAATCATGTTTCCAGCTTTTTAAATCTAAAATGCCCACTGATGAATATTCATGAAACTCGTGATTTATGATGAATATTCAATATTTTGAGGTTATTCATGATGGAAAAGCATGATTTCAAGTTACCCATATTTATGAGCATATTTTTGAAAGAATTGAATATGTCTAAGTATTGGGCAATGCCAACATGTTGAAAAATAATTTACGATTTATGAATGAATTATATGATTTATTGATTTATGATGTTGGCCGATGAAAAGGACCGTCCATTCTTGGCTAAGAATGTTTTAAAGGGGATTAATGATGATAAATGTTATGTCTTAGCTAATGAATTTTAATATATGATGTTATTGATTTACGTATGAGCCTATATGCATGTTTTTGGGAGCCATGTCTAGCACCGAGCAGCCCGACGTTCAAAGGACTATGCGGGTGTCTCATAACCACGTGCCACCGTGGGTTCTAATATTTATATTGTATTGATACCGATCCCTCAAATGTGATATCACGCCTAATGCACGACCCTCGCCTGGCAAGCCAGGGTCAGCTCTACCCACTTGAGTGAGATAGTTGGGGCATCATGAAAGGCTGTACCATGATGGTGTCGGTTAAAATGAGTCCTCCCATTGCTCTACATGTTTTATGCATTGTTATATTTATGTTATTAGCTCAACATATGTTTTAATTACGTTTAAATAAAATTATGATAATGAATGATTTATGAACGATTTGAAAGTCTTGAGCCTTATGTTTACTTACGAAGTTTATGATACAAGCATGATGTTCGTCTCCTATGTTTATTTATGAGTTTATTTTACTTTTAAATGTCCATTTTACTCATCTTGCATACTTGGTACATTCCACGTACTGACCGCACACTTTCTATGATGTATCATTTTATGATACAGGGTCCGGATCTCAGGCTCATCCGCATCCTTAGTTCGTCTCAGTTCTCGCTCTCAGCTATTGGTGAATCCTCATGTTCCGAGGCTGTTTGAAAGACTTTCATGTTATCTACGTTTCAGTATTGATCGGGTTTGTTGGGGAAGTTTTCCCATCAACCCATCTTACGTCGTAGAGGCTTTCAGACAGGATGTAGAACTCAGCTTATGTAAATGCCCAGTACTTTCGGATGTTATGATATGTTTATGTTCCCGTTATGTTTTATGCTAAGTATTCTGCTTCATTAAATGAGATTAGATGTATGCATGTGCCCTGGGTCGACTAGGGGTTTCTCGGGGTCCCTTTCCCATGTCTATGATCCAAGTGTACGTTCGGGTCGTAACAAACTTTGTAATAGAGCCATAGGTTTGGAATGTCCTAGGGTGTCTAAAAGTCACGTTGAGTAGAGTCTTTTTCATGGGTGTGAAGCGCGTCACGCTTATGACGAAGAGGCTACTAGACGTTTAGGAAACGTTCCCTTCTTTCCTGATTCTATGTCGTGCGATGAAAAGTCCCTCCATCCTTATAATTCGTGCTATTCGAGATTGCAGAATTATGACTCCTAGAAGAATGAAGGAGGAATGGAAATGATGAAGGCCATGGGGGTGGCAATGACCATGGGATCAGCAAGCCCCACTTGTTCAAGAGCCCCAAGCACCAGAGCCAGCTGCCCATGCTGAGTTTCGGGTGACTATTCAGATATTGGTGCAGGCCTTGACCACTCCGGTCAACCAGCAGGCTGTTGCGAAGGTCCCACAGAATGGCAATGCAGCGATGACTCGGATTAGAGACTTTTTGAGGATGAACCCTCCTGAGTTTACATGATCAAAGGTGGACGAGGGTCTACATGAGTTCATTGAAGGGATCTTGAAGGTCACTGAGGTTATGGGGGTGACAAATGGGGACTGTTGGACTTGGCCTCTTATCAACTAAAAGAGGTCGCTCATATTTGGTACAAGCAATGGAAGGACAGCAGGGCAGCGGGAGCGGGCCCTATCAGCTGGGATGAGTTCCACATGGCTTGTCTCGACAGGTTGTTCCCTCGGGAGATGAGGGAGTTGAAAGCAGCGGAGTTTGTGAACCTCAAGCATAGAAAGATGATAGTGCTAGAGTATTCGCTTGAGTTCACTTGTTTGTCGAAGTACACCCCAGAGTTAGTTATTGATCAAAGGGCGCAGGTGAGCCGATTCATTCATAGTTTGGCTGGTTATTTAGACAAGGGTTGCAGGACTGCCATGCTCCATCAGGATATGGACTTTCCTCGCATAATGTTGTACGCCTAGCAGATGGAGGCGGCTCATGCGGGGAAGAGGAAGGAAAAGAGGGCTCGGACGGATAGCCGTGGGTTTTTTCATCAGAGGTCCGGCGGTGGTTACCGTCCACAGTTTCAGCAGAAATCACTAGCCCCATCCCCATCATCAACTAGTGTCCTATCTAGACCCATGGGTGATCATAGGAGAAGGGCTTCAAGATCGAGGGACCAGAGAGGCACCCAGTTAGAGTATACCTCTCCAGCCTGTGGGAAGTGCGACAAAAGTCATACTAGTGGAGGTGGAAGACAACGCCAAAATAGATTCTATGCCCTTGCCTCGCACCATGAATAGGAGACTTCGCTAGACGTGGTCATTGGTATGTTGCGTGTCTTTCATATTGATGTTTATCCCTTGCTAGATCTAAGAGCTACCTTGTCTTTCGTGACTCCTTACATTGCTAGTAGCGTTGGAGTTATTCTCGAGACCTTGTCAGAACCATTTTCAGTTTCGACCCTTGTTGGTGATTCGGTTATAGCTAGACGAGTATATAGAGAATGGCCGGCCACTATGTTGCATAAGGTTACCTCTGCAGACCTTGTAGAGTTTGCCATGACTGACTTTGACATTATTCTTTGTATGTATTGGTTGTTTACATGTTATGCCTCAATTAATTGGAGGACCCGTATGGTGGAATTTCATTTTCTGGGTGAATCAGTTTTCGAGTGGAAGGGTAGTTCGGCTGTAATAGCCGGTCAGTTTATTTCCTATCTTAAGGCCAGGAAGATGATCTCTAAAGGTTACATGTACCACCTAGTTAGGGTTAAGGATGTGGAGTCCAAGACCCCGACTATTAAGTCAGTTTCGGTGGTGTGCGAATATCCAGAGGTGTTTCCTGATGATTTGCCAGGTGTTCCTCCGGAGAGAGAGGTTAATTTTGATATTGATCTATTACCAAATACGCAACCTATCTCTATTCCTCCTTACAGGATGGCTCCAACTGAGCTAAAGGAATTGAAGGAGCAGTTACAGGATCTGTTGGATAAGGGCTTCATTAGACCGAGCCAGTCTCCCTGGGGTGCACCAGTTCTATTTGTTCGAAAGAAGAACAGTTCCCTTCACATGTGTATTGACTATTGGCTGTTGAACAAGGTTACCGTCAAGAACAGGTACCCCTTACCCAGGATGGATGACTTGTTTGACCAGCTTCAGGGTACCAAGTGCTTCTCCAAGATTGATCTCAAGTCTAGGTATTACCAGCACAGGGTTCGGGAGAGTGACATCCCAAAGACCTCTTTCAAGACTCGGTATTGTCACTATTAATTTGTTGTTATGTCTTTCGGACTAACCAATGCCCCTACAACTTTTATGGATCTAATGAACAAGGTGTTCAAGGCATATTTGGACATGTTCATAATTGTGTTCATTGATTACATCTTGATATACTCACGGAGCGAGGAGGATCATGTCGCTCACCTTAGAGTAGTACTTCAGACCTTCAAGGGTTGTCGTCTATATGCAAAGTTCAGTAAGGGTGAATTTTGGTTGGACTCGGTGGCATTTCTAGGTCATGTGGTATTAAGCGCAGCATAAGGGTTGATTCCCAGAAGATTGAGGCGGTGAAGAGTTGGCCCAGACCGGTGAATCCTTTAGAAATTTAGTGTTTCTTGGGCTTGGTAGGATACTACTGAAGATTCGTTGAGGTCTTTTCATCAATTGCATCCCCATTGATCAGGTTGACTCAGAAAAAGGTGAAGTTCCAATAGTCGGATACTTGTAAGAAAAGCTTCCAAGAGTTGAAGACCCGACTCACTTCAGCGCCAGTGTTGGCTCTACCCGAGGGTATTGATGGCTTTGTAGTGTATTGTGATTCTTCTAGAGTCAGACTGGGATGTGTATTGATGTAGCTTGGAAAGGTAATAGCATATGACTCGAGACAGCTAAAAGTTCATGAAAGGAATTATCCGACCCATGATCTTGAGTTGGCCGCGGTGGTGTTTGCATTGAAGATATGGAGGCATTACTTGTATGGGGTCCACGTGGATGAATTTACAGATCACAAGAGCTTGCAATATGTGTTCACACAAAAAGATTTAAATCTTCGACAAAGGAGGTGGTTGGAGCTACTAAAGGACTACGACATGAGTGTCCTTTACCACCGGGGCAAGGCTACTGTGGTTGCAGATGCGCTTAATAGGCTCTCTATGGAGAGTGCGTCCCACGTGGAGGAGGGAAAGAAGGAGTTGGTGAAGGAAGTCCACCGACTTGCAAGATTAGGAGTTAGATTGATCGATCGACTGATAGCGACATTATTTTACAGAATGGGTCAGAATAATCCTTAGTGGTAGATTTCAAATCTAAGAAAGATGAGGATCCGACATTGAGGAAGCTGAAGGAAGCAGTGCGGAGTCAAAAGGTGGAGGTTTTCTCCCAAGGGGGAGATGGTGTTCTACGATATCAGGATCGGCTATGTGTTCCGGATGTTGATAAGTTGAGGGTTCAGATATTGCACGAGGCACATAGTACCAGATATTCCATCCATCTAGGATCCACGAAGATGTATCGAGACTTGCGGGAAATCTATTGGTGGGACGGTATAAAGAAGGATATCACAGAGTTCGTTGCCCAGTGTCCAAACTGTCAGAAAGTGAAAGTCGAACATCAAAGGCTGGGAGGCGTACTTCAGGATACCAGCATCCCCACTTGGAAGTGGGAATAAATTAACATGGATTTCATTAAAGGCCTACCTGGTACTCGGCAACACTATGATTCCATTTGAATGGTGGTAGACAGGTTAACTAAGGCTGCATAGTTCTTACTTGTCAAGACCACAGATTCAGCGGATGATTATGCTAAATTGTATATTGAGGAGTTGGTTCGAATTCATGGAGTGCCCTTCTCTATTATTTCAGACTGAGGTACTCAATTTACCTCCCATTTTTTGAGGTCTTTTCAGAAGGGACTTGGGACTCAGGTTAAGCTCAGCACAACATTCCACCCCCAAACAGATGGCCAGGCAGAACGATCAATCCAGACTCTCGAGGACATGTTGAGGGCATGTGTTATGGATTTTAAAGGTAGTTCGGATGATCATTTTCCCTTAATCGAGTTTGCTTATAATAACAGCTATAACTCTAGTATCCATATGGTACCATTCGAAGCTCTTCACGGGCGGAGGTATAGATCTCCCATTGGATGGTTTGAGGTTGGTGAGGCAGCTATGCTAGGGCCAGATTCGGTTCATGAGGCGATGGTGAAGGTGCAATTGATAAGGGACCAGTTGAAAACTGCTCAGAGTCATCAGAAATCATATGCCGATGTGAGGAGGAGATATTTGGAGTTTTAGGTGGACGATTGGGTATTTCTAAAGGTATCTCCAATGAAGGGAGTCATGCAGTTCGGAAAGAAAGGAAAACTCAATTCCTGCTATGTTGGTCCCTACCGGGTTGTGAGAAGAGTTGGTAAGGTGGCATATGAGCTGGACTTGCCATCAGAGTTATCTTAAGTTCATCTCGTCTTTCATGTGTCACTTTTGAAGAAGTGTTTGGGTGATCCAGCCTTAGTATTCCTGGTGGACAACATTGGTGTAAAAGACAACTTCAGTTATGAAGAGGAACCCGTGGAAATATTAGATTGTTAAGTCCGTAAGCTAAGGAACAAGGAAGTAGCCTCAATTAATGTTTTATGGAGAAACCAGCATATTGAGTGAGCTACATGGGAAGCCGGAGTGGATATGATGGCTAAATACCCGCATCTATTCTATACCGGCTCAGTTCCGACTTGAGATACCCATTTTTTCTCTATGACTCTCTCTAGTTTTCATGTTTAGCTCATGTGTACGAGTTTATTTTATGTGTATTAATGTGTATGTGAAGTATGAGATCAGTTCAACTATGTGGTTTTACTTGGAGGTAATCATTTCATGAAAATTTTGGTTAAAATAGTCAGAAATTGAGTATGATAATTGTATGTCTCTGATTGTTGCTTGTTTCTAACATTCGAGGAAGAATGTTCTCAATGCGGAGATATTGTAATAACCTGGAAGTGCGTGGGAGTAGACCCGAACGTGAAAAACTGAAAACTACAGAAAATTAGGAAAAATGCCTCAGGACGGGTCAAGGTACGACTCGTGGTGACATACCACAGGTCGTTGTAACAAGTCGTGGTTGGAGAAAGCCTTGGTGACAGTGCAAACCACGGGAGATATGACAACTCGTTGTGGGAAACAATGAGTCATTGTTAGTAGTCATGGGAAGGAGTTAGGTTTTTCAGGTGACTATCAGTGGGCGTCCCAACGACCCATTAGAATAGATCATGAGTCATTCGTTGTGGTCGTGGTTTGATGATTAGGTTTTCCAGTAGGCTTCACGGGGGGAAACAACGATCCGTTGTTTGTGGTGATGGGTCGTGGTCTGACCCGTTAGAAGATGAAATGCCAAGGCTCAGGGGACTAACCACGAACGATGTGATGAGTTGTTGGTTGGAGGCACGGGTCATCCTTTCGACCCGTTGCTTGATTCAAAGATATGGATTGGGGCAGTGCTTTGCACGGGCAGATACCACAGGTCGTGGTATCTTTTAGCGGCCAGTTGGTTCGTCCGTTGTTTGGTCCAGTGGGCAAATTTCTGCACAATCAGTAAGGGTAATTCTGTTATTTCTTCATCCTAAGGCCCTATACTACATCGTTTTAAGCTTGTTTTAGTGGGTTTTTAGTAGGGGAAAACCTATCCTAAGTGCATTCCTTCCATGCATGCAAGTTTATGAAATTTAGGAGGTGACCAAGAGCTTTTCTAAGGGATTCTTCTCCCAATTTTTCCTTGGGCAATCGGTGAGGTGGTAGATTCATTCTTCCTAGATATGTAGGGTTTAGAATGGGTGAATCCTTTCACACCCATGCCCAAATTTCGATTAAATCATAAATTATACTATTCAAGTTCAATGGGGTTTCATTCAAATGCATGAAAATGTGATTTCTATTTATGGGTTTGATTTAATTAAGTTTCAATTGTTGAATTATGAATGATGGGACGGTTTTATATTATTTTCCTTAAAATCATTTTTCAAGCTTTTTAAATCTAAAATGCCCATTGATGAAGATTCATGAAAGTTATTATTTATGATGAATATTCAATATTTTGAGTTATTGATGATGGAAAAGCATTATTTCAAGATACCCATGTTTATGAGCATATTTTTTAAAGAATTGAATATGTCAAAGTATTGGGCAATTCCCACATGTTGAAGAATGATTTACGATTTATAAGCGAATTATATGATTTATTGATTTATGATGTTGGCCGATGAAAAGGGCCTTTAATTATTGGATAAGCATGTTTTAAAGGGGATTAATGATGATAAATGTTATATCTTAGCCAATGAATTTTAATGTATGATGTTATTGATTTACGTATGACCCTATATGCATGTTTTTGGGAGCCGTGTCCAGCACCGAGCTTCCCGGCGTTCAAATGACTACTCTGGCGTCTCATAACCACATGCCACTATGGGTTCTAATGTTATATATCGTATTGATACCAATCCCCTCAAATGTGATATCACGCCTAATGCACGACCTTCGCCTGGCAAGCTAGGGTCGGCTCTACCTACTTAAGAGAGATAATTGGGGCATCATGAAAGGATCTACCATGATGGTGTCGGTTAAGACGAGTCCTCCCATTTTTCTGCATGTTTTATGAATTTTTATATTTATTTTATTGGCTCAACTTATGTTTTAATTACATTGACATATTATTATGATAATGAATGATTTATTAACGATTTGAAAGTCTTGAGCCTTATGTTGACTTACGAAGTTTATGATACAAGCCTGATGTCCTTCTCCTATGTTTATTTATGAGTTTATTTTACTTTTAAATATCTTTTTTACTCATCTTGCATACTCAGTACATTCCACGTGTTGACCGCATACTTTCTATGTTGTATCATTTCATGATACAGGGTTCGGATCTCAGGTTCATCCTCATCCTTAGTTCGTCTCTGTTCTCGCTCTCAAGTATCGGTGAGTCCTCATGTTCAGAGGGCCGTTTGACAGACTTTCATGTTATTTACATTTCGGTATTGTTCAGGTTAGTTGGGGAAGTTGTTCCATCAACCCATCTAACGTAGTAGAGGCTTTCAGACAGGATGTAGAACTCATCTTATGTAAATGCCCAGTACTTCCGGATGTTACGTTATGTTTACGTTCCTATTATGGTTTATGCTAAGTATTCTGCTTTATAAAATGAGATTAGACGTATGCATGTGGTATGGGTTGACTTGGGGTGTCTCGGGGTCCCTTGTCCCGTGTCTACGATCTGGGTGTACGTTTGGATCGTGGCAGGAGCGAGATCAGAATTTGGAAAAAATGATGACCCATCTCTAGTTGATGGCGAACCATGTCATGGAAATTGGATCAAAGAGTATTAATGCCATGGGGACTAAAGGTCCAATGCAGTATGAAAGGGAAACCTCACCACTGAGGTATGAAGAAGAATGCTAATTCATGGAAAATCAAATGGGGTGTTCTCGCCTGAGGTACCAAGGTTCAAATAAAGGCCCTTGGCGCCCAAGGGAAGGGAATCAAGGTTGGAGGAACCACGATAACTAGGGCTGGGTTGATCGTAATGAAAGATGGGGTAACTGAGATCAAAATCATGATGGAGAACGTTATCACCGAAGCTCAAACCCATATGTTTCCCCTCCAAAGACTATAAACCCCAAATTACAACCCGGTGTGAGCGATGTGGGAAGCACCAAGATTGAAGAGATGTTGGCTAGAGTACTCAAGAGAGTGGAATCCACCGATAGTGAAGTCTATGAATTGAAAGGGGAGGTGATACCTCATCCAAACAGTGAACTCCCACTCGGTGTCGATAAAGCACTTGGAAGCACAAATGAATCATTTATTTGCCCAAATAAATCCTCGAATGAAAGGTACACTTCCTAGTAACACCGTACCCAACACGAAGAAGGATGGCCATTGTAGTGAAATTGTGACTAGAAGTGGCAAAGTGTTCGAAGATGTGAGTGGGAAGCCTAAAGAGGTTGTCAACCCAAAAAAAAGTAGTGATGATGTAAAAGATGCGGTGCCAAAAGCACCAAAGATTGTGAATGATGAAGAAGAATTAGATGAGGGAGAAGTTAAGGTAAGTCCCATGAATGATGTTGTTGAAGAGGAAGCGAGCAAAGAGGCTTTACCCAACATAGACCAAGAGCCTAGGATTCCACCTCCATATCCTCAGAGGTTAGCCAAGAAAAAGGAGGACAATCAGTTCCAAAAATTTATTGAGATATTTAGTAAATTGTTCATCAATATACCTCCAGCGGATGCTTTGCTTGCTAAGTTTATGAAAGATTTGTTAAATAAAGGAGGATTGTAGATGCTGGTATAGGGAAAGTAACACACCATTTTAGTTCTATGATGGAAAGCAACCTCGCTCCCAAAAGGGAGGATCCGGGATCCTTCACTATTCCATGCACCATTGGGTTGTGTGTGTTCAAAAAAGACCTATAATGATTTTAGAAAAAGCATAAACCTAATACCCCTCATTATTTTCATGAATTTAGGGTTGGGGAGTCCAAAACCCATCTAAATGAGGTTGTTGATGGCTAATCGATCTATAAAGAAATCACTAGGAGTGTTAGAGGATATGTTGGTTTGGGTCAACAAGTTAATCCTTCCAGCTGATTTTGTCGTGCTTAATTGTGATATGCATGTTGAAGCACCTATCATCTCGAGGAGACCATTTCTTGCCATGGGTAGAGCTTTGGTAGATGCAAAGCTTGGTGAGCTGAAATTTCGAGTGGGAGGTGAGGAAGTCACCTTCAATGTTTATCAAACCACCGAGTCCCTGGATGAGTGCAAGGTAATAGGGGTTTTTAATAATGAGGAAGCACAAGATGAAAGTTGTGCTGATGAGGTTGATTCGAAGGATGAACCTCCTGAAAACTGACATTTGAGGAAGTATCCATCGTGTCATGACATTAAATAAGGTGCTTCTTGAGAGGCAACCTACGTTTTTTGGTGTTTTGATACCTTGATGCTTTGTTGATTTTGTTTTTAAATATCACTGGATTAAAAATAAGGAGAAGGAAAAAAATTGGGCCACTATTCTAGACTGGCGAAATGCCAGTGCTCATGCGCGAGTCGCCGCCCATACACAGGTGGAGTCCAGAATACGATGGAAAAGAGGAGAGAACTGGCGGGTCATCGACGAATTGCCGGTGCTAATCCACAAAATATCGGTTCATTTCTAGTTTCAACCAGTGCACCTGGAGAAATTCTTGAAATCTAAGTGTGAGATGCGACTCACCGGCGAAATACAGGTGGAAAACCATGAAACGTCGTGTGAGCACAGCCTGAACACAGTGAACTGGGATAGGGACAGGTCATCGGTGCTTGAATAAGCAAAATACCGTACCCACCGGCAGTCGCAGGTCTAGCGCCGATAGAGGTATGTGAGTATATGTTGTATCATGGCCGACACTTAAACTAACCCGACCCAGAACACATTAAAAATTACCCAGACACCCCTTTTTATCTTCCCAATACCTTCTCTCTCCATCTTTTCAGCTAACCACACCCTTTTCACCATCCCATCTTCCCTCCATTAAAACCCACCATTAATATTCACCTTTCCACTACCCAATCACATTTCCTCTCTTCAACCTATATAAACCCCCATTTCCATTCTCTTATTCTCATTTCTACTTTCTCAAACTCTCTTTTAGCAATATAAGCTTTCACTCTTTGGATCACCATTGTTGGTCAAGCTCAAAGCTTTAATTTCTATACTTTATCTTAAATTCTCAAATTGGGATGCGTATCTCAACTTTAATGTTGCTTATGTTTGCAATTGTGAATCTAAACTCAACCATGATAGATGAGAAATAATCCCCACTGATGTTCCCCCTCTCCCCTGTTCTACTTTTTCATGGATTGAATGTTTTTCATGTTGTGGGTATGTTGGGGTTGTGATAAGATATTGAATATTGATTTGGGTGTCTTTTGTGGTAAAAAATGATTCATATATTGTGCTCTTGATATACTATTCGGGGGTGAAGTTTGAGTATCCCCAAGTGCTTAGAATGCACGATTTGCCTAATGATGGGTACAGTGATGTCTTTCTTAAGGGTAAATAATCATTTTTATTTTTGTTGTGTTTCTTGAGCGAATGAAATCATATTGTGTATTGAATGAGTGAGTCATGAATGTGAAGAAGTTCTGTTTAACTGAGTTTGGGGCTAAAAATTCACTAAATAGCATTCATTGGAGAACCGTCGGTCAGGCCAATGCCGATTGAAACCCAGTTCGGAATTCAAGGCTTCAGGACACTGCCCTGACCTACGTTTTACCTACGATTTGTGGGTCAAGACTAGAAAAGCACCAATGTAACGCTATATTATTGATGGATCACCCAGTCTACTGTAAAACACCGGTGGTTTAGAGGCGATTCACGGGTCCCCACCTGTGTTTCACCAATCTCTCGCCGGTACCACCAGTACTTTATTCTGATCCTTCAAATTGTTGAATTATTGATGGTTCACCCAGTCTTTTCTAAAACACCGGTGGTTCAGAGGCGATTCACGGGTCTCCACCTATGTTTCACCGGTCTCTCGCCGGTACCACCAGTACTTGATTTTGATCCTTCAAATTGTTGGTCATTCAATCTTTAGAATTTCTTTCCTTAGCTTAGGATAGTGATTGATTTTTATTTCTATTATTAAAAATACAAAAGGAAATGTTACTTCTTGCGGAACTAACATGGCTTTGCAAAATTATGACTTCATCCAGGCAGTCCGATAAGGGCAAGGCTCCTTCCACCTCAAAAAGCAAGATCAAAAGGAAGGCCAAGTCAAAGTCAGCCCCCACAAACACCAGGGAGGCAATCATATTTTTTGTGCCCGACATGAAGGAACATTATTCCATTTGTGAGGGTCGATCCATCACAACAGATAAGAGATTCGATCTGGCTGGGATGAGAAATGACTTCCCCAACATTATTGCCTAGTTCGACCACCGCCAATGGCATGTATTTGCTGAGCCTCTAGCAGAGTATTACACCAGCTTGGTGCCTGAGTTTTATGCATCATACCAGGCATGAAAAGAGGCTACGAGGCATAAGGGGAAAGTTGATGAATTCTGTTGCCTGCCTTCATTACGGATTAGCGGTGTGGAGGTTGATATCACCCCAGATGCCATTAATACATTATTTATGGCCAATGAGATTGATCAAGAAACTGAGTACACTAAAAGAGTGGCTAGCAAAGAAGATCAGTTGAGATGGATAGCTCCTATTATTTCCAGTAGTCAGCCACTATAGGCCTCTATGGGTGGTGAGATTTGGAGCACGACCTCAAGTTTGAAGCAAAATTATGGCTGGGGTTTGTGTGTGGTCATATCATGCTGTTGAAGAATGACCAGAGAGTAAATTGGCAAAATGGCTGGTGCGGTGGCGTGCCAGAGGCGAAACTTTAGAGAAAATTCAAGCCATAATCTAGCGAAATGGGAGCAGCAGCGTGCTAGGTCATGTCCGGGGCAGATTTTCAAGTCTAAAAGCTGAACTTTTAAAAGTAAAAATCGTCATTTTATACCTTGCTTATAAATATATCATCTAGGGAATTTTTTTAGGAGTCTTTGATCAAAAGGATCACATTGTGCGCAGTTATTGGGGGAAGAGACATAAATTCATTTTTCTTCTAAAGGTTTTCTTCTTTACTTTATGATTTTTATTTGAATGATGATGTCAGGACTCGAATGTACACCCGGATCGTAGACATGGGACAAGGAGCCCCGAGAGACCCCAAGTCAGCCCATGGCATAAGCGTACATCTAATTCAATCACATAAGCAGAAGACTTAACATAAGAAAACATAAACATGTCAAAACAATGGAGAAAAGACAATACATGATCCATACATAACGGCTGAATACAACTTATAGTCTGAAAAGCCTCTAATCATGAAAGACGGGTTGATCGACAACTCCCCAACTAACCCAACAAATCTGAAACTAGAAGAAAAGCATAGAGTCTGAACATATGGCCCTCAAAACATGGGGACTCCAAAATAAGCTGATAACAATCTCGGAAGCACTATTGAGGAGGGTGAGCCTGAGAGCTGAGTCCTGTATCATGAAACGATACAACATAGGAAGTAAGCAGTCAGTACGTGGAATTTACTGAGTATGCAAGGTAAGTAAAATGGGCATTTAAAACATATTAAACTCAAAAATGATCATAAGAGTAGGACATCATTCTCGTATCATTAATCATCATAACATGTCATAAGGCCTAAGGTTTTCAAAGCATTCGTAATGTAAACATAGTCATAATCATAAGGAAAGAGCTTTACTTAACATGACTTGAGCCAAATTGCATAATCATAATGTGTGTAAATTATGAGGAACAGTGGGAGATTCTCTTAACCGACATACCCCATATGAGCACACAAAAAGCCCGACTTATAACCTTAGTTGGGAGGGTGTCCGTACTTTCCCAAGGGTTGAACCATGAAAGTGTTACATCACCATGAAAAGGGCCATTTGGGTCGGGGACAATCCCATAGAAGGTCCCAACATACCTACAGAGGCACGTAGTTTGTGAGGTCTGGGGAAAAACCTAGGCCCCGAACATACTCAGTGTTCGATACTACTCCCAAAACATATATAGTGCTCATAGTATAACATACATGAATTCATGGGCTAGTTAAATCATGATAATCATAAATATTCTTGTACATACATGAACTAGTAATGAAATGAGGCCCGTGAGTCGGCCAAAACATTATTCATGATTCATAAGGTTCATACATACTTGTAAATCATGCATATAGCTTGGAATTCATAAAAATCATGATGGCTAATATCATAAATCCATAATTGAAATCGTAAATCACGTTGGATTCGTAAACATCATCATTTGAAGAGAAGATCATAAATCGATTCATCATGGGTCATGCATAATTAGGCTTAATTTCATAGAAATCAAAATTGATGACATTATAAATGATTTAAATAGCAAAAACTTATTAAAACCCATAGATTACGATGAGATTCTAAAATCACAAAACCCATTATCAAATCATTACACTTTTAAAAAATCATCTTCAAAACCCCATGAGTTTTTAATAAAAAATTTTAAAAGTCATACAGAATGGGCATGGGTGTGGAAGAAATCACCCATTGATAGCCTTACATACTTGGAACAACTGATTCTTAACTTCCCTTGAAAGCCCAAGAAGAAATTTAGGAAGAACACCTTGAAATCACCTAGATCACCCTTCTATCACCTTCCCAAACCTTTGCATGCATGAATGAGGACTTAGACTAGTCTATCCCCTCTTAAATCACCCTTTCTGATGTTGAAACGACATAGTATAGGACCCTAGTACTTAGGAACTACAGAAAAGCCCTCAGTTAAATCATAGAATTTTGCTGACTGCCAATCCCCACGAGGGACTGGACGACTCATCGCTAGGGACCATGACTCATGGCCTTAAGTCATGAGGTACACTGCCATATTTTACCTTGGGACCCCACGGAGGACACCACGAATTGTGGTGGTTGACCACGACTCGTGGTCACCATCCATGGTCCACATTCCCAACAATCTTGCCAACATATCCAGTCCAGGCCATGGGTGACCTCATGAGTCGTGAGGCCTGACCATGAATTGTGGTCATGCCTGTGGTCTCCTCTAAAAATCCTACCAACCCTGCTGGACCACGATTCACCTCAAGACTCACGGTCACTCCTCACGGTTCGTCCTGTGACCTGGTGTGAAATTTTAGTTTTTCACCGTTTTGACTCCCGGGTTTGATCCTTGGGTTCCCGAGGTATAACAATATCTTCCCCTTGGGAACATTCGAGCTTGAATGTTAGAAGAAAATAAAAAACTCAGAATCTTACATTCATCATATGAAAATACTGATCATTTAAATTGAAAACTGACAGAATGACTATCTCCTAAAAGAACTACATAGAGAAATCAAATTCGGACATCACGTACATCTATAATTACATAAATCAAACTTGCACTCATGAACTGAACATGGAAACTGATTAAAGAATTAGGGCAAATCTGATACCTCAAACAGAATCTGAGCTGGTAGGAAACAGGTGAGGGTATTTAGCAATCATATCTACTTCGGCTTCCCCGTAGCTCCCTAGACCTGTTGATTTCTCCTTAACACCTTTACTTAAGCTACTTCTTTGTTCCTCACCCTCCGAACCTGATGATCCAAGATTGCAACTGAATTTCCTCATAACTGAGGCTATCTCTCACACAAACACTTTCCACTGAGACAACTGAAGTTGGATCACCCAAGCACTTTTTCAAGAGCAATACATGAAAGACAAGATGAACTAAAGATAACTCTGATGGAAAGTCCAACTCATACGCTACCTTACAAACTCTTCTCATGACCCGGTAGGAACCAACAATGCGGGGACTGAGTTTTTCTTTATTTTTGAACGGCATGACTCCCTTCATGGGAGATACCTTCAGAAATACCAAATCTTCTACCTCAAACTCCAAATCTCTTCTTCTCACATCCGCATATGACTTTTGACGACTCTGAGAAGTTTTCAACCGGTCCCTTATCAATTGAACCTTTACCGTAGCCTCATGAACCAAATCAGTCCCTATCATAGGTGCCTCACCAACGTCAAACCATCCAATGGGTGATCTACAAATTCGTCCATAAAGAGCCTTGAACGGTGCCATTTGGATGCTAGAGTGATAGATGTTATTATAAGAAAATTCGATCAAGGACAAATGATAATCCCAGCTACCTTTGAAGTCTATCACTCATGATCTCTACATGTCCTCGAGAGTCTGGATTGTTTGTTCGGCTTGACCATCCATTTGCGGATGAAAGGCTATGCTGAGCTTAACTTGAATCCCAAGTCCCATTTGAAAAGACATCCAGAACTGGGAGGTAAACTGAGTTCCTCGGTCTGAAATAATAGACAAGGGAACTCCATGAAGTCGAACCAACTCCCAAATATACAACTGGCATAATCATCCGTTGAATCTGTGGTTTTCACTGGTAGGAAATGTGTCGCCTTGGTCAACTTGTCGACCACCACCCAAGTGTAGTCATATTGCCGGCGAATATGGGGCAACCCAGTTATGAAGTCCATATTTATTTCTTCCCACTTCAAAGTAGGAATGCTAATATCCTGAAGTACGCCTCTCGGCCTTTGATGCTCGACCTTCACTTGCTGACAGTTCCGGCACTTGGCTATGAATTCTGTAATATCCCTCTTCATGCCGTTCCACCAATATATTTCCCGCAAATCATGATACATTTTGGTGGCACCCGGATGGATAGAGTACCTGGATCCATGTGCCTCATGCAATATCCGGTTCCTCAAATCATTTACGTTTGGAACACACAGACGACCCTGGTACCGCAACACACCATCTCCCCCTTGGGAGAAAACCTCCACCTTCTGACTCCAGACGGCTTCTTTCAACTTTAAAAACATTGAATCCTCATCTTTTCTATCCTTCACATCAATCACCAAGGACGATTCGGATCCGTTTTGCACAACAACGATGCCATCGGTAAAGTCGACCAATCTAACTCCCATCCTTACAAGTCGATGGACATCTTTCACCAAATCATTCATTCCCTCATCCACGTGGGACACACACTCTATAGAAAGCCTACTTAGTGCGTCCGCTACCACATTAGCCTTACCGGGGTGGTAAAGGACTCTCATATCGTAGTCCTTAAGTAGCTCCAATCACCTCCTTTGTGGAAGATTTAGATCATTCTGCGTATACAAATATTGAAAGCTCTTGTGGTCCATAAATACATCCACATGGACCCCATACAAGTAGCGCCACCATATCTTCAATGCAAACACCATCGCGGCCAACTCGAGATCATGGGTCGGGTAATTCTTCTCATGGATTTTCAACTGCCTTGAGGCATACGCTATCACTTTCCCATGCTGCATCAACACACACCTAAGTACAATTCTCGAAGCATCAAAATACACCACAAACCATCGGTACCCTCGGGTACGGTCAACACTGGTGTTGAAGTGAGTCGAGTCTTCAACTCTTGGAAGCTTTTCTCACAAGCCTCCGACCATTGGTACTTTACCTTTTTCTGAGCCAACCTAGTTAATGGTGTTGCAATTGATAAAAATCCCTCAACAAATCTCTGGTACTAACCTGCTATGCCCAAGAAACTCCAAATTTCAGAAGGATTCACCGGTATGGGCCAATTATTTACCGCTTCAATTTTATGAGAATCCACCCTTATGCCCTCACTCAATACCACATGGCCTAAAAATACAATCGAGTCCAACCAAAACTCGCACTTACTGAACAATGCATACAACCAACAGTCCTTGAGAGTCTGCAGCACTACTCTGAAATGAGTGGCATGCTCCTCCTCGCTCCGAGAGTTTATAAGGATGTCATCGATAACACAATCATGAACATGTCCAAATATGCCTTGAACACCCTGTTCATCAGGTCCATAAAAGTTGCAAGTGCTTGGTTAGTCTAAATGACATAGCGACAAACTCATAATGGCCATACCGAGTTCTAAAGGCTATCTTCAGGATATCACACTCCCGAACTCAGAGCTGATGATACCTGGACCTGAGATCTTTGAGAAACATCTAGCACCCTGGAGCTGCTCAAACTAATCATCAATCCTGGGTAAGGGGTACCTGTTATTGATGGTGACCTTATTCAACTGCGGATAATCAATACACATGTGAAGGGAACCGTCTTTCTTTCCAACAAAGAGAATCGGTGCAACCAATGGAGACTTGCTCGGTCTAATGAAACCTTTATCCAACAAGTCCTTAAATTTCTCTTTTAACTCTTTTAGTTCGGCTGGAGCTATCATTTACGGGGAAATAGAGATAGGTTGTGTATTGGGTAATAGATCAATGCCGAAATCAATTTCCCTCTCAGGAAGAACACCTGGCAAATCATCGGGAAAAACCTCCAGATACTCACACACTACCGGAACTAACTGGATGGTTGGGGTTTCGGACTCAGCATCCTTAACCCTAACTAGGTGATACATGCATCCCTTAGAAATCATTTTCCTGGCCTTAATATATGAAATAAACCGACCGGCTGGTACAGCTAAATTACCCTTCCACTGTAAAATTGACTCACCCGGAAATCAGAATTCCACCGCACGGGTCCTACAATTTATCGAAGCATAGCATGCAAACAACCAATCCATACCCAAAATGATATCAAATTCAGTCATAGCTAACTATACTAAGTCTGAAGAGGTAACCTTATGCAATACTGTGATAGGGCGACCTCTATACACATGTCTAGCTACAATTGATTCACTGACTGTGGTAGAGACTGAGAATGGTTCTGATAGGATTTAAGGGCTAACTCTAAAACTACTAGCAATATAGGGAGTCACAAAAGACAATGTGCCTGCTAGATCTAACAAGGAAGAAGCATCAATATCGAAGACTTGTAACATACCAGTGACCACATATGGCGAAGCATCCTGCTCCTGGCGGGGTACTTGAGCATAAAACCTATTTTGGAGCTTTCTAGTAGAGGCACCCTACTGAGGGGGGCGTGCTGCTATAGCGGTAGAACTGGCTGCTATCACACGGGCCCCACCAACCCTTAATCTAGTTTAGGGGCAATCCCTAAGTCTGTGCCCGGGTTTTCCACACCTGAAACACACATCTAAGCCAACTAAGCACCTCCCGGGATGATTCTTGCCGCACTTTGCACTGGATGGAAAGGTGTGTTCCACCTGCGTGCTACCCTGATCCCTCAAGCCTAAATCCCTACTCCACTTATCTTCACTGACCCTAGGCCAATGATGGAGCTAGAGAGATAGACCTGTGCTGGGATTGTTAACGTTGTCCACCCCCTGACCTGACCTGAGAAACGCCATAGCTGTTGGTCCTGGTCCTCTTGGACTCCCTCTGCCTTCGATAGACCGACTCCATCTACTGAGCATGCAACACAATGCAGGGAAATTTGATATCCTGATGTAGCATGGCTATCCAGCAATCCTTGTCTAAATAATCCGCCACCCCATGCACGAAACGACTCACCCGAACTTTCTAGTCCGCCACCAACTCTAGAGCATACATAAATAATCAAGTGAACTCTAATGCGTACTCTTGAATGGACATGTTACCCTGCTTCAAATTAACAAACTTAACAGCCTTGAGCTCCCGCATATCCTGAGGGAAGAACCGATCCATAAAGGCCGCGAGGAATTCCTCCCAAACTATCAGGCTTGCACCCACTGCCCTGGCATCTCTCCACTACTTATACCATATACGAGCCACCCCTTTTAGCTGATAGGAGGTCAAGTCAACACACTCTCAATTGTTCACCCCCATAACCTGGGTGATCTTAAGAATCTCCTCAATGAAATCGTGGGGATCCTCATCGACCTTCGACCCCGTGAACTCAGGAGGGCTCATCCTGAAGAAATCTCTGACCCTGGATACCGCCGTATTCCCATTCTGAGTGTAATGCGCCATTGTATGATATTAAACTTGGGCAATCGTGGCTTGTGTCAACATCTGAATCGCTTCCCTAAACTCAGCGTGGGCAGCTTGCTCTGGTGCGTGCTCCTCGTGAACGGGTGGGGCTTGTTGATGCTCCTCACCATTGGCACCCTCATGATCATTACCGTTACCATATCTTCTGGGGTTCACTCGACGTGGAGGCATGATGCTGCAAATGGGAATAGCATGAATTAGAAGGTTACAGGACTTTTCATCGCATGACATTGATCATGAAAGAAGGGAACGTTTTCTAAATGTCTAGTAGCCTCTTCGTAAAAAGTGTGGCACGCTTCACACCCATGAAGAAGACTCTACTTGACGTGGATTTCAAACTCCCTAGGACATTTCAAACTATGGCTCTAATACCAAGTTTGTCACGACCCCAACGTACACCAAGATCGTAGACACGGGACAAGGAGCCGCGGGAGATCCAACTCAACCCATGGCATAAGCGTACATCTAATCAATCACATAAGTGGAAGACTTAAATAAGAATATGTAAACATTTCATAAAAACGAAGAAAAGATAATACATGACGGCTGAATACAACTTATAGTCTGAAAAAGCCTCTAATCATGAAAGAGGAGTTGATTTGTCACGACCCGATCGTACACCCGTATCGTAGACACAAGACAAGGAGCCCCGAGAGACCCCAAGTCAACCCATGGCATAAGATTACATCTACTTCAATCACATAAGAAGAATACTTAACATAACAAAATGTAAATATGTCATAACTACGAAGAAAAGACAATACTTGATCCATACATGACGGTTGAATATAACTTATTGTCTGAAAACCCTCTAATCATGAAAGACGGGTTGATGGGACAACTCCCCAACTAACCCAACAAATATGAAACTAGAAGAAAAGCATAGAATCTGAACATATGGACCTTGGGACATGAGGACTCACCAAATAAGCTAATAACAATCACGTAAGCACTATTGAGGAGGGTGAGCCTGAGAGTCGGGTCCTGTATCATGAAATGATACAGCATAGGAAGTATGCAGTCAGTACGTGGAATGTACAGAGTATGAAAGGTAAGTAAAATGGGCATTTAAAACATATTAAACTACGAAATGATCATAAGAGTAGGACATCATGCTCGTACCATTAATCATCATAACATGTCATAAGGCCCAAGGTTTTCAAAGAATTCATAATGTAAACATAGTCATAATCATAAGGAAAGAGCATTACTTATCATGAATTGAGCCAAATTAGATAATCATAATGTGTGTAAATTATGAGAAACAGTGGGAGATTCTCTTAACCGACATACCCCATATGAGAACACATAAAGCCCGACTTGTAACCCTAGTTAGGAGGGTGTCCGTACCTTGCCAAGGGTCGAACCATGAAAGTGTGACATCACCATGAAAAGGGCCATTTGGGCCGGGGACAATCCCATAAGAGGGTCCCAACATACCTATGCTGGCACGTAGTTTTTGAGGTCCGGGGCAAAACCAAGGCCCCGAACCTACTCGATGTTCGATACTACTTCCAAAACATATATAATGCTCATAGTATAACATACATGAATTCATCGGCTAGTTAAATCATGATAATCATAAATATACTTGTACATACTTGAACTAGCCATGAAACGAGGTCCGTGAGTCGGCCAAAACATTATTCATGATTCATAAGGTTCATTGATGCTCCCGCATTCAACGCGTCCGCAAGTGTACGGGTCGTGCAAGTAATATAGTGGCTCTTTTTAAGAACCGGAATGTCTAACCCACAGGGACTGGACCCATTTCTCTAACTATCCATTTCGAGTGTGATCTTAAATACCAAAAATGTTGGTTATAGAAGTTTTCGAGTGAGATTTAATTAAGTCTAGTTTTGGTCAATGAAATATTCTGAATTTACTCTAGGAGCAACATAGAGTTAAACCAGATAATTATGCGATACTAAGATTTGCAATGGTTTAAGCATGGAACTATCAATTGTTGTTTCACCTAATTAGAATTGCATGTTGATGGTCTTTCGAGCCTCTAAACACGACAAACTAGCCTCACTGCATCATTGTGAGCGAGGATTCTAATTTCTAGTTCGTGGGCAATTAATTATGTTGTGGTTTACGGGGAAACGATTAGGGACTTTCGTGTGTCTAACCATTTAACTCAACTTATCCTCACAACTACTTCTTCGAGTGGTGATGTGA
>JACEIK010002455.1:142852-161474 GCA_018107945.1 Datura stramonium
ATCACCCATTTATAGCCTTACATACTTGGAACAACTGATTCTTAACTTCCCTTGAATGTCAAAGAAGAAATTGAGGAAGAACACCTTGAAATCACCTAGATCACCCTTCTATCTCCTTCCCAAACCTTTGCATGCATGAATGAGGACTTAGGCTAGTCTATCCCCTCTTAAATCACCCTTTCTTATGTTAAAACGACGTAGTATAGGACCCTAGGACTTAGGAACTATAAAAAAGCCCTTAGTTAAATCGCAGAATTTTGCTGACTGCTAGTCCCCACGAGGGACTGGACGACTCGTTGCAAGGGACAACGACTCGTGCCCTTGAGTCATGAGTTACACTACCATAATTCACCTTAGGACCCCACGGAGGACACCACGAATCATGGTGGGTGACCTGAGACCCAACCATCTTGCCAACATATCCAGTCCAGGCCACGGGTGACCTCACGAATTGCGAGGCCTAACCAGGACTTGTGGTTATACCCATGGTCTCCTCGACAAATCCTTCCAACCATGCTGGACCACGAGTCACCTCATGAATCATGGTCTCTCCTCATTAGCCTCCTCACGGTTCATCCTGTGACCTAGTGCGAAATTTGAGTTTTTTACCATTTTGACTCCCGGGTCTGATCCTTGGGTTTCCGGGGTATAATAGATGATTGCTTTAGTTTTATGTTTGAGAAAGAGTAGTTAAACCCTTATTCTAGGATTTTGTCCATAGCTGATGGTCGAAGTGTGAGTACGAATTCTTCATTCAAGATTGTTTACGCATGTTTTATTGATTATGAATATTATCTGTTGGCTTTTGGTTGAACTCGGGAAAGAGAACTAAGGGGGTTAAAAGCAAGCATGGAATATGTTTCAATAATATTTCCCAAGAGTTCTAGAGTTAATTTCGTTGTCTAGGATAGGTATATAACCTTCAACCCTATTCAGGTGAATACAAATATCTTCAATTGTCATCTCATGTTTCTCCTGCAACCATAGGGATATAGGTGTTAGGGTTGATGAGATAGTTCTCGAATATTTTGGAGAACAACAAGAAATGGGATCATAATTGTAACACCCCAAAAGGTTCAGATCAAACCCAGGTATTGAACCAGAGAAAAGCTGGAAAATATCACCAGATTCACAGGACGACTTAAGGGACGAGTTGTTGTGGGGAACAATGACCAGTTGTGTCGCTCGTGGTAAGTCCCCGATCAGAATTTTTAGTGAAGTAACAATCCTTGAAATGAATCATTTGAAGATCCAATGGGTCTACTTAAGTGGTCATTGAATGGGGTTCAGAAAAGGCCCAAGTCTAAATTAGTGACAACGAGAGGATATAATGAGTCGATGTTTCAAGTAATGACTCATCCTGTCTAGTCATTGGTTGGAGAATCAGAAGAGTAGCATAATTTTCCCTGGAAGAAACGGATGGAGTAAGGAGTCGCTGTTTCATATGATGTCTTAACCTGATTGGTCATTGGTTAGAACTTCAGATATAAAGAACGATCCAACAGCCTGCGGTAAGCTACAATAACCTATTGGAGTGGTCGTTGTCACCGGCAGACAATTTTTTTGTGCTAATTCCCAGGGTTCTTGCATAAATTCTCGAGATCCTAACTTCCTTATAATGTCACTTTAGGTTTGGAAAGGTGTTTTTTAAGATGGTTTAGTCTATTCTAAGTCATTAGACTCCCATGCATGCAAAATTTTGCAAGATCGAGATAGAATTCTCCCTAATTTCTTCCCCAATCTGTTGGACTTTCAATCTACTTTCAAAATCAGTTTACTTAGGTATATAGGGCTATGAATCGGGGTTTCCTTTCACCTCCATGCCCAATCTTCTTCTCAAATTCATGAATCCAAGTTTTTAATCAAGTGAATTGACTCCAAGGATTTTAATGCAATTTTATGAAATTACTTGTGATATGTTTATGGGACTAATCCCCTTATGATCTAAAGTATGTTTTAAGTCTAATGGGTATATTTTTATACACAATTTGATTATAACTTCATGTTTTCAAGTTACTACAAACTATGCCCAATTATTCATGTTTTATGAAGATCAAGCTTATGATTCCATGATTTCAAGCATGATGAATTATCAAAGTATGCATGAATGTTTATAAATTATCAAGCTATGATTCCATGATTTTGAATTATGAAGTCTATTTCAAGTATGGACGATTTTAGAATTTGGGCAAGCCCATGCAAGTCAAGTGTGCTTATTATGATTTTACCCAATGCTGACAAGATCAGTTTATGATACGATTTGGAGTCAAGACTCCCAATGCAATTTATGATATGATTCAGAGTCATGATTCCCAATGTTCAGATTTAAGCTATGATTTTGAGAATATGATTATATACGCACTATACATGTTTTGGGAGTAGTGTCTACCACCGAGTAGGATAGGGATTCCTAGGTTCACGATCTCATAAACTACACGCCAACGTAGGTATATATTTTGGACCTCTAAAGAGAGTACTTCTCCCGCCCGAGGGCACACTGTGATATCACACCTTATTTCTCCTTTGCCTTGGAAAGGCTTAGGATGGCTCTCCTCCATATGTGCAAGAGATGGGATCATCATGCGCTTATACATGGTGGTTGTTAGTTATGACGAGTCTCCTATTATTCCTCATGCTTTCATTTATTTATGTTCATATATTATGATAGTATATTTTATAGAAGATTTGACCCAATGATGAGTTTATGAGCTTTTACTTATGATTTCAGCTATGACAAGTCATATGATTTCTATTTCTAAATCTTGGGTCATTATGTTCAGTTATATTAACTAGCTTATGATTATGTATGTTTCAGATACAGCTTAACCTGCAGTCCTTACTCTTATAATCTTTTGATTTACAAGGATGTTTTCCATTAATGATTTATTAAGCATGTTTTACCATCCATACATACTCATTACATTTGATGTACTGACCGCATACTCTATGCTATATAATTTCTTGATATAGGTTCGAGTGATCCAGCTCATTCTCGCCTTTCTCTTCAATCTAGTCCAGCCTCTGTTTTAGGTGAGTCCTCATTTTCTGAAGACCGATAGTAGTTTTTCTTTGCGTATTACTTCAGTTTGTTAGATTCTAGTGAGCTAGTTAGGAAAGTTTTCCCATCTTCTCATCAGATGTTTTAGAGGCTTTTCAGACATCATATAGATAATTCAGCTTGTTGAGTGTTGTCTATGTTTTGGTTTATGTTGTATTTAAGACTTCCACTTATTCATGTTTAAGTTTATGTTTCTTCTTTAATTTATTCTGTTGAGTAGCCATGCACATGCCATGGGTTTACTTGGAGCCTTTCATGGTTCTAGGTCCCGTGTCTTGATCAAAGGTCCCAGCTCGGGTCGTGACAAGCTTGATATCAAATAAAAGGTTTGGGTGCGTCCTAGGGTGTTTAAGAGATGCATTAAGTAGAGTCTTTTCCATGAGTGTGAAGCGCGCCACACTTATAGGGAAGGGGCTACAAGAAGTTTTAGGAAATTCCCCTTCTTTCATGATCTATGTCGTGCGATGAAGTACCTCTATATTCCTCTAACTCGTGCTGTATGTATTTGCCAAAATATGCCTCCATGCCGAGTTAATGTTAGAAGAAATGTAATAGGAATGGTCATGAAATGGTAAAGGAGATGGGCATCAGTAAGCCCCACCAACACTAGCAGATCCTTTGTCTGAGTAGGTCACTCATGCCAAGTTCAGAGCGGCATTTCAGATATTGGCACATGCGGTGGCCCATGTTCCCTAGAATGGGAACATAGCAGCAGCTAGAGTACGAGGCTTTCTTAGAATGAACCCACCAGAGTTTCTTGGTCGAAGGTGGATGAGGAACCGCGTGATTTTATTAAGGAGGTGTAGAAGATCACCAAGATTATGGGGGTGACGAGAGAGGAAAGTGCACACTTAGCCTACTATCAGCTGAAGGGGAATTCTTATATATGTTTTTTTCTAGTGGAGGGATAGCAGGGGAGTTGGAGCAGTGCCCATGAGTTGGGATGAGTTTGTGACTACTTTCTTGGACTACTTCTTCCTTAGAGAGTTGAGAGAGGCAAGGGTAGCGTAGTTCGTCTACTTGATGTAGAGCCACATGATTGTCCACGAGTATGCCTTCGAGTGTATTCGGCTGTCTAAGTATGCATCAGAGATGCTAGAGATTTAGAGGGCTCATATGAGAAAGTTTGTGAATCGACTACCAGGTTTGCTGGTCAAGGAGTGCTGGACCGAACATGCTGAACAAGGATCTATATTTTTCTCAGTGGGTCATATACGCCCAGCAGATAGAGGCAGAGCAGATGAAGGAGAAGGAAAAAGAGGCCAAGAGGGACAGGATAGGGAGTTATAGGTAGTTCTAGAAGATATTCGGGAGTGGACATTGCCCTGAGTCCCACAAGAGATCGTTAACCGCAGCTCCATTGGCAGCCAGTGTTACATCCAAACTAAGAGGAGATTAGAGAGGCAGAGCATCAGGCTCTAAGGGCAGAGGAGCATTTCAAGGGAGCACGCTTTTCCGGCTTGTGAGAAGTGTTGTAGCAGGCATCCTAGTGAATGCATGGTTGGTATGAATGTTTGCTTTGGGTGTGGGATGACCGGGATATGCATAGGGATTGTCCTTTGGCTAGCTGGGCGATAGTAAAGGTCATGCCCCAGCTACTACTTCAGCAGCCCCAGCAGCTTGCGTATCTCAGTACGGTGCCTCATCTAATTCATATGGCGTCCAACGTTAGAACATATTCTATGCACTATCTTCTGATTAGGAGCAAGAGGCCTCTCCTAATGTGGTCACTAATATGTTACGAGTATTCCATCTTGATGTGTATGCATTGTTAGACCCAGGGGATACCTTATGTTTTGTGACTTTATATGTTGTTGTTAGTTTTAGAGTCAATCCCTAAATCCTATTAGAACCCTTCTCAGTATCTATTCTAGTCAGTGAGTCAGTTATAGCTCAATGGGTATACAGAAACTATCCTATCACAGTCTTTCAAAAAGTCACCTCCGTCGACCTAGTAGAGTTAGACATGAACGTTTTTAATGTTATTTTCGTCATGGATTGGTTACATTAATGTGATGCGTCACTCCATTGTAGAACTCGTATAGTAGATTTTCGATTTCCGGGTGAGCTAGTCCTAGAATGGACAGGTAGTTCAGCTATGCCTGTAGGTCACTTTGTTTCCTATCTCAAGGCTTGGAAGATGATCTCTAAGGGTTGTGTGTATCATCTAGTTTGGGTAAAGGATTTTACGTCTAAGACCCCGATTCTTTAATAAGTTCCTAATTATATGAGAATCCAGAGGTATTTCGAGACGACCTGCCAGGAGTCCCTCCCGAGAAGGAAATTGACTTTGATATTGACCTTCTCCTTGATATGCAGCCTATATCTATTCCTCCTTACATAATTTCTCCAACTGAGCTAAAGGAGTTGAATGAACAATTTAAAGATCTCCTAAGTAAGGGTTTCATCAGGCCTAGTAAATCTCCATAGGGTGCTCCGGTTCTCTTTGTCCGGAAGAAGGATAGTTCTCTTAGAATGTGCATTGACTATCGGTAGTTGAACAAGGTCACAATCAAGAATAAGTATCCTTTCCCCATGATTGATGACTTGTTTTGCCAGCTTCAGGGTTCTAAGTGCTTCTCAATGATAGACCTCAGATCCAACTATCATTAGCTCAGTGTTAGAGAGAGTAACATCCCAAAGATAGCCTTTAAGACTAGTTATGGTCACTATGAGTTCGTAGTCATGTCTTTTAGATAAACGAATGCTCTTGCATCTTTTATAGATTTGATGAATAGGGTGTTCAAGTAGAATTTAGATATGTTCATGATTGTCTTCATAGATGATATTCTCATATACTCTCGGAACAAGGACGAGCATGCTGCTCCTTTGAGGATTATGTCACTGAGGCACTTCTTTTACAGAGATACATGAAAAGCTGGATGTACTGACGCTAACTCCAAGGGAAACTCCAACTCATAGGCCACCTTGCAAACACGTCTCACAATGCTATATGGGCTAACATATCGGGGACTAAGTTTTCATTTCTTTCCAAACCTCATCACTCCCTTCATGAAAGACACCTCCAAAAACACCCAGTCATAGATTTAAAACTCAAGTTCTCTCTGTCTAACATCTACATAAGATTTTTGATGACTCTGAGCTGTTTTCAACCATTCTCTAATAAGCTCAACCTTCTGCATGGCCTCATGTATAGAATCTAGCTTGATCAATGTAGCCTCACCTACCTCGATCCTACCAATATGTGACCTACACCTCTACCCATAAAGAGCCTCAAACGGAGCCATTTAGATGTTAGAGTGGTAACTGCTGTTGTAAGCGAACTCGATGAGAGGTAAATGGTCATCCCAACTACCTTTGAAATCAATAACACAAGCCCTCAACATATCTTCAATGGTCTAAATGGTCTGCTCAGCCTAACCATCTATCTGTGGGTGAAAAGTTGTGCTAAGTTTAACCTAAGCACCAAGTCACTTCTTAAATGATCTCCAAAACTGTGAGGTGAACTGAGTACCTCTCTCTGAAATGATGGAAAATAGAAGTACATGCAATAAAACTAACTCTCAAATGTAGAATTTAGCATAATCCTCCACTGAGTTGGTAGTTTTGACTATTAGAAAATGGGCTGCTTTCGCCAATCTCTCTACAACCACCCAAATAGAGTCATACTGTCGCTGTGTGTGAGGTAACTCTATGATGAAATCCATATGTATATCTTCCCACTTCCATTTGGGAATACTGATGTCTTGTTGCACACCTCCTAATCTTTGATGCTCCACTTTCACTTGCTGACAATTAAAACACTTAGCCAGAAACTCTGTTGTGTCCTTCTTCATGCCATTCCACCAGTAGACCTCACGTAGATATCGATAAGTCTTGGTGGCATTTGGATGGATGGAATACTATGAACCATAAGACTCATGCAACATCCGCTCTCTCAAATTATCAACACCCGAAATACATAAATGACCCTGATACGAAGTACACCATCTCCCCCTTAAGAGAAGGCCTCTACTTTCTTATTCTGAACCACTTCCTTCAACTTTACCAGATTAGGATCCTCGTCTTGCCTATCCTTGAACTAAATCACCAAATAAAATTCTAAACCATTCTAGACAATAAAACCACCATCCGTCGAATCCATGAGGCGAACCGCCAACTGTGTAATCTGATGCACATCCTTCACCAACTCTTTCCTTCTGTCTTCTACATGAGAAATACACTCCATGGACAACCTACTAAGGGCATCCGCCACTGCATTGGCCTTGCCCGAATGATAGAGGACACTCATGTCATAGTCCTTGAGCTGCTCTAACCATATCCTTTGTCGCAAATTCAAATCCTTCAGGGTGAACACATACTATAGTCTCTTGTGGTATGTAAACACATCCACATAGACCCCATACAAATAGTGCCTCCAAGTCTTCAACTCAAACACCACCGCTGCTAGTTCGAGGTCATGCATCAGGTAATTCTTCTCATGATTCTTAAGTTGTCTAGAGGCATACACAGTGAACTTACCATGATGCATCAACTCACAACCAAGACAAACCCTAGAGGCATCATAACACACACAAAATCAATCTTTACCCACAACCAGGATAAATACTGGGGCTGAGGTGAGTCGAGTCTTTAACTCCTGAAAACTCTTCTCACAGGAATTCGACCACTGAAATTTAACTCTCTTCTGGGTCAACTAGTCAATCGTACTGTAATGGATGAGAATCCTTCAACAAACCTCTTGTAATAGCTAGGTAAACCCAAGAAACTCCTGATATTCGAAGGATTAACTGGTCTAGGCGAATTCTTCACAGCTTCTATCTCTTGAGAGTCCACCTACAGACCATCACTTGACACCACGTGGCCTAAAAATACTACTGAGTCCAACCAAATCTCACACTTGCTAAATTTAGCAAACAGCTGGCAATCCTTGAGAGTCTGTAGCATAATCCTCAAATGAGCGGCATGCTCCTCCTCACTCCGAGAGTATATTAGAATTTAATCTATGAAGACAAATACGAACATGTCCAAATATTTCTTGAACATTTTTCTCATCAAATCCATAAAAGTTGCAGGAGCATTCATTAGCCCAAAAGACAAACCACAAAATCATAGTGACCATACCGTGTTCTGAAAGCTATCTTCGGAATGTCACTCTCCATAAATCTGAGCTAATGATAGCAGGATCTAAGGTCTATCTTTGAGAAGCACTTAGCACCCTGAAGTTGGTCAAACAAGTCATCAATTCTACGGAGGGGATACTTTTTCTTGATTGTAACCTTGTTCAACTACTGATAGTCAATGCACATACAAAGAGACTCATCCTTCTTTCTAACAAAGAGAACTGGTGCACCACACCGGGACATGCTAGGTCTGATGAATCCCTTATCCAAGATACCTTCAACTGTCCTCTGAACTCTTTTAGCTCAGCTGGAACTATTCTGTATGGAGGGATATATATAGAGTTGCGTATTGGAAAGAAGGTCAATGCCAAAGTAAATATCTCATTCGAGAGGGACTCCTGGTAGATTATCTGGGAAAACCTCTATATACTCACACACTATAGAAACTGACTGGAGAATCGCTATTTTGGACCTTGCATCCTTAACCCGAAAAAAATGGTAAACACAACCCTTGAAGACCATCTTTTTGGCCTTAAGGTAGGAAACAAAGCGACCTATAGGTACAACTAGACTACCATTCCATTCTAGGGTTGGCTCACCCAAAAATTGGAACTCTACCGTATGGGTTCTACAATTAAATGAGGCATAACATGCATGCAACCAATCCATACCAAAGATAACATCAAAATCAGTCATGTATAACTCTACTAGATCGACTGATGTGACTTTCTGAAGGACTGTAGTGACAGGGCAAATTTTGTATATCCGTCGAGCTATAACTAAGTCAACGACTAGAGTAGAGAGTGAGAAAGGTTCTGATATGATTTCAAGACTGACTTTGAAACTAATAACAACATAGGGTGTCACAAAAGATAAAGTATCCCCTGGATCTAACAGTGCATATACATCAAGATGGAATACTCATAACATACTTGTGACCACATCTAGAGAGACCTCCTGCTTCTAACGTGATGAGAGGGCATAAATCCTTTTCTGACGCTAAGCACCACTTTCACTAGTAGATGCACCCTGCTGAGCTGAGCGTGATGGTGGAGCTACTGAAATGGTCACTGGGTCACGGTCTCTACTGCGGCCCTGTCTGGCCCCTGGATAATCTCTGAGCATTTAGTCGGGCTCCCCGCACCCAAAATATGCCCCTGAACTTGCTAAACATTGACCCATGTACCCTCTTACCACACCTGCCACAAATTGGAATGCTAGGTTGTACTGACCTGCTCCCCTGACCTCGAGAGCCTGATGTATTTCCCCTTTGATCGCACCTTGTCTTGGATGCCACACTGACTGATGAAGATGCTAGGGATGATAATCTCTGGTGGAACTACTGACGATATCTGCCACCAGACCTCTGATTGGAAAACCCACAACTGTTTGTCCTAGCCCTTTTGGCCACTCTCTCCATCTCCCTTATCTGCACCGTCTCTATCTGCTAGCATACAACACCAATCAGCAGAAGCCTATGTCTTGATATAGCATGCAGTCCTGCAATCCTTGACTATGTGGTCTGCTACTCCATTCACAAATTTGCTCACACGAGCCCTTTAATCAGCCACCATCTCTAGTGCATATTTGGACATTTGGGTGAACTATAGAGCATACTCCTAGATGGTCGTGTTGTTCTGTTTCAAATTCATAAACTCAGCTGCCTTAATTTCCCTCATCTCCCTAGGAAAGAATTGATCTAAAAATTCAATGAGGAACTAATCCCAATCAATGGGACCCGCTTCCACTCCCCGGCTATTATTCCACTGCCTATACTGTATACGAGAGACCACCTTCAACTAATAGAAGACTAAGTCTTCAAACTCCTCTCTCATCACCCCCATAATTTGGGTGATCTTCCGGATCTCCTCAATGAACTCGTGTGGGTCCTCAGCCACTCTCGACCCAAGGAACTCAGAGGGATTCATCTTGTGCAAATCTCAGACTCTAGCCACTGCTGCATTCCCATTATGGGAACATGAGCCACTTCTTGCTGATTAATTGGAGTGGTCAACATTTGTGACAACATCTAAATTGCTGGCCTATACTCAACATGGGCAACCTACTCCGGCACGGGATCCTCTACGGTTGGTGGGGCTATCTGGTGCCTATCTCTATTGACATCCTCATAGCCCTTTCCATTTCTGTTGTCATTCCTTCTTCCATTAACTCGGTGTGGAGGCATTATTCTGCAAACGCGTAAAGCTTGAGTTAGAGGAATATAGGGAGTTGAACTCCTAGCACGAGATAGAATTATGATAGAAGAGAAGTTTCCTATAACATTTTGTTGCCTCTTCATCATAAGTGTGGCGTGTTTAACACCCATGAGAAAAACCCTAGTTACGCAGCTTTCAGATACCCTAGCACACTTCAAAACCAAATGCTTTGATACCAAGTTTGGGATGATAAAAACATCAACACGGATCTAGACACGAAACCTAGAACCATAAATGGCTCCAAGTTAACCCATGGAATGAACATGACATCTAAAGGTAAAAATAAGCAAAACTAATAACTGAATTTTGAAATAGTGGAAGTCTTAATAACAAGATGTCTAGCCAAGGTAATATCATAATACTGAGTCTGAAGATGAATATACAAATCTATGTCTGAAAAAGACTCCACTAACTAATGAGATACTGGGATAAGGCCCCAGCTATCTCTAAGTCTGAAACAAACTAACATAATAATACTGAGTGATATATTGTCACGCCCCAAGTCTACACCCTGGACGGAACACGGTACTTGGGGTCACAAGTAACCCCAAGTCAACCCCTAGACTATCATACACTGGCATACTGAGTAAAACATGCATAGGGAAAGCTTTGAAAGGATAACATAAAAATTTCATAACAGTTAGACTAAATCATAAAGTTTTAACATAATGATAAATACTGAAAATCTGAAAGAAACTAGGTCTATGTCTGAAGCCATCTAACTTAGGAGTTGCTGGGACATGCCCCCAGCTAACTCAAAGTATAACTGAAAATGATATAGAAAACTGAAATAATGAAATGATGCCGTCGGAGGATGAGGACTCACATTTCTGCTGCTGAGAGATATCGGACAACGTCGTCTAACGGCGCTGAGTCTGCGAACCTGCAGCTGTATCATAAAATGATACAGCATGAAAGTATGCGTCAGTACGTTGAATGTACCGAGTATGTGGTAGAAAAAATAATACTGAAATAAAAACTGAGTTGAGGTGAAATGCAAGACCAACTGATAGACTAATCTGAATAACTGAACGGAACTGAGATGGTCAAGAAGACCCTATCTAATGGTCAAAGGCATGCTCTATGTCTAAAATTCTAAGTCTGTGAGACTGCTCTGAACTAATCTAAACTTATAGAACTGAAACTGAACTAAGCTACTTATTCTGAGAATGGACTAAACTTACTAGTGGGAGAGTTTATAACGGACATATAACCACGTGAGCTAGACATGGAGTCTGATGTATACACCCCACCGGTAGGACCCAATATACCTTGCCAGGGTATAAAGGCATGTACTGTGAGAATCACTTTTAAAGGGGACCATGAGGCCAAGTAAATATAACTTATGGTGGCAACGTAGTTTTAGAACCTGGTGCACTGGAATCCCGGCCCTTTCGGTGCTAAGTGCTACTCCCACTAGATAATCCTATCACGACTACTACTAACAAGCGGATAGCTTGATACTAGGGCCCAAGACTATAACTTACCCAAGGATATTGATTGAGAGTTCCCTGAGCGTCTTATAGGATCGGATTGGGAAACTGAATTTTAAGACTGGTCAGATTTGCTAAACAGGAAGCGTCATAAGCGCCTAAAGAACAAACTGGTAAATGAACCGGGGTCCTAGGGCTGGTCAGAGCTATAAAACTAGAACGTCAGGACCGCCTAATGGACCAAGTAAAATATATCTTGAGCCTTGTTCTGATAACTAAGAGGTATCTCTGACACCTCGGTAAAAACTAGAGTCAAACTGATCAGTTCAGAATTTTCTGAATGATTCTGAAGAGACTCTATGGCCTAACTATACTGAACTACTAAGATGCTAACAGAGAACACAATCTATTTCGATGACATGGGAATTTTATAATAAAGTGATATATGAAAAATTAAAGGAATTTCATCTGACAAGGCTAAAGTTATCCTTATCTTAGCATAATCCTCCATGGAATCAGTGTTTTTGACTAGNATGAAAAATTAAAGGAATTTCATCTGACAAGGCTAAAGTTATCCTTATCAATGGAACATTTGCTCAACATATATATAGTAAGAATTTCTAGAAGATTCAGCCCAAAACATTCTTCATTCACTAAATGGAATTTAATAAGCAAAATCATTACTAGAAAATTAGGGCTTAAATTCACTTTTGTTAGAACATCTACAATTTAGGTAAGAATTGATGGGGATCATATCAACAATAAGCGAGGATATCATTCTATGCGAAATTATCGAATAACGACATATAATTTCTTCTTATTCGAAAAAAAAATCAGGGCTAGGATTTACCAAGAAAACTAAAGAAGATTAGAGAAGGGTTTTGGGGGACACAAGGGAAGGACAATCCCCTTGTTAAAACCCCACATACCTGAGTTAAGGTTTCTTGAAGAAGGAGACTTGAACTGCTACAATGGAGGAAAACCCTACGCTTTGTTGAGAGTTTCTTTAGAGAACCTTCGATGATTTTTTGAGAAATAACATGAAAATGAGGGGAGTAACCGTTCAAACCCTCTAATAAGTCTGAATTTATGTCCAAAATGAGGGTTTTTAGGAACTAAGTAGATAGGAGATTACAAAAATTACCCTAACAAAAATTTGAAAACTGGTCGACGGGGTCCCAGTCACTCAACGAGTCGTTGGTTGGGACCACGACTCGTTGGGACCTTTCGTTAGGTCTACTGCCTAAAGCCACAAGAGTTACCACGAAGTACATAACGAGTCATCCCTCATGATAACGACTCGTCATACAACCCATTAAGTGCATTGGTCATCAGGTCACCCACTTCAACACGGAAAACTCAACGACTCGTTAGTGGTGACGACGACTCGTGGTCACCATCCGTTAGGTGCACTGCCTCAATTTAGAAAATTCTCCTCCCACTAGCTATGACACACCTCACGACTCATGAGGACGGACCACGAATCGTGGGGTCCTTTCGTCAAGTACACTGCCTCCACCCTTCCATTTCCTCGTTGTTGCCCCCTCCTCACGACTAACTCAATGAGTCGTTAGGTCTCTTAACGACTAATTAAGTTAATCGTTATGTGGCATTTTTCTACAGATTTTCTTGATTTCTGCTTTAAGTCCCAGAATTAGATTTTTAGTTTCCGGGGCATTACAATATCTCCCCCTTCTGAACATTCATCCTTGAATGTTAGAAAACACATAAGAAGCAGAAAATAACAATCAAAATTTTCAAATACTGCTCATTTAACTCGAAATCTGCAGGAATGACTTCCTCCGTTTCAAAATACATAACTGATCTAAATTTACTTTTCATACATACATCCAAAAATGTAAAAGAAACTTGAACATCTGAACAGAGTCATGAAAACTAAATTGAGTTCTAGGGCCAAAACTAATATCTCAAGATGTGATAGAGCCGGTAGAGAACAAGTGCGGGTATTTTTCCATCATATCTGTTTCGGCCTCCCACGTAGCTGCCTCAACCTGCTGATTTCTCCACAAGACTTTAACTGAAGCTATTTCCTTATTCCTCAACTTACGAACTTGAGGATATGGACTGGGACCTCCTCATATGAGGGACTATCCTTTATTTCTATACTGTCCAATGGCACAACTGAAGTTGGATCTCCGATGCACTTCTTTAAAAGTGACACATGGAAAACTGGGTGCAAAGCTACTATTCTAAAGGTAGCTCTAGCTCATAGGCTACCTTGCCGATATGCCTCAAAATTCTATAAGGTCCCACATACCTTGGACTGAGCTTGCCCTTCTTTCCAAACCTCATCACCCCTTTCATGGGAAAAATTTTCAAGTATACCCAGTCATCAACTGCAAACTCCGACTCTCTTCTCTGGACATGTGCATAAGATTTCTGACAGCTCTAAGCTGTTTTCAGTCTTTCCCAAATTAATTGAACTTTTTGCATTGCCTCATGAACTGAGTCTGGCCCTATTAGGGTAGCTTCTCTAACCTAAAACCACCCTATAGGATATTTCAACCTCCTACCATATAATGCCTCGAACGAGGCAATCTAGAAAACTAGAGTGATAGTTATTGTTGTATGCAAACTCGATAAGAGGCAAATGGTCATCCCAACTGCCCTTAAAATCGATCTCACACGCTCTTAGCATATCTTCTAGGGTTTGAATAGCCCGTTCAGCTTTCCCATCTGACTGCGGGTGAAAAGCTGTGCTGAGCTTGATCTGAGTACCCAGTCCCTTTTGAAAGGACTTACAGAACTGAGAGGTGAACTGTGTACCTCTGTCTGAAATGATAGATACGGGCACTCCATGAAGTCTAACTAGCTCTCGGATATAAAGTCTAGCATAGTCCTCAGCTGTATCTATGGTTTTGACTGGGAGGAAGTGAGATGACCTAGTCATTAGATCTACTATCACCTAGATTTAATCATGTTGTCGACGAGTCCGTGGTAGACTCGTAATGAAGTCCATATTTACTTTTTCCCACTTCCATGTGGGTATGTTGATATCCAGAGTCATACCTCCTAGTCTCTAGTATTCTACTTTGACTTGCTGGCAGTTTGGGCACTTATCTACAAATTTTGCGGTATCCCTTTTCATGCCATTCCACCAGTAGATATCCCATAAATCCCTGTACATTTTGGTAGCACCAGGGGGAATAGAATATCTATAGCCGTGTGCCTCAACCAGTATCTGCTATCTTATCTCACCGACATTTGGTACACACAATCTATCCTGGTAACAGAGCACACCATCTCCCCCTTTGGAGAAAGCTTCAATTTTTTTTTAGTACAGCCTCCTTAAGCTTAAGCAAAATGAGATCTTCATCTTGCCTAGACTTAACTTCCACCACTAAGGAAGAATCTGACCTGCTCTGCAAAATCACTCCACCCTCAGCTGAATCCACCAATTGTACTCCCAACCAAGCTAGTCTGTGGATGTCCTTTACCATTTCCTTCTTTCCCTCTTCAACATGAGCTACACTTCCAATAGACAAACTCCTTAGTGCATCCGCCACCACATTGGATTTACCGTGGTGGTAAAACAAACTCATGTCGTAGTCTTTCAGTAACTCCAACCACCTTCTCTGACGAAGATTTAGGTCCTTCTAACTGAACACATACTGAAGGCTCCTGTGGTCGGTGAATATATCCACGTAAGCCCCATATAGGTAGTGTCTCCATATCTTTAGCACAAACACTGTCGTTGCCAACTCCAAGTCATGAGTTAGATAATTCTTCTCATGGACCTTGAGCTGTTTGGAGGCGTAGGCTATCAATTTGCCTTGTTGCATAAAAACACAACCGAGTCCGACTCTAGAAGCATCACCATAAACAACTAAACCCTTTGTTCCTTCCGGCAAGGTCAAAATCGAAGCGGTAGTGAGTCGAGTCTTCAACTCCTGAAAGATCTTCGCACACGCATCTAACCACTGAAATTTCACTTTCTTCTGATTTAACTTAGTTAGAGGAGAGGCTATAGAGGAGAAACCTTCCACAAACCGTCAGTAATAACCGGCTGGACCTAGAAAACTCCTGATTCTATCGGAGAGGTAGGTCTGGGCTAATATTTAACTGCTGCTATTTTATGAGGATCCACCTGTATTCCCTCACTCGAGACCACATGACCCATGAAGGTCACAGACTTCAACAAGAATTCACACTTGTTGAACTTGGCGAACAACTGGTGGTCTCTGAGTGTCTGCAATACTAATCTCAGATGGTTAGCATGTTCTTCCTTATTTCTGGAGTATACTAGGATGTCGTCGATAAAGACAATGATGAACATATCTAAATACTGCTTGAATACTCGGTTTATCAAGTCCATAAAGGCTTCTGTGGCATTTGTTAGCCTGAAAGATATAACCACAAACTCATAATGACGATACCGAGTTTTGAATTCTGTTTTCAGTATGTCGCACTCTCTAACCTTTAGCTGATGATACCCCGACCTGACATCTATTTTCGAGAAACAACTGGCTCCTTGAAGTTGATCAAACAGGTCGTCAATCCTGGGTAAGGGATATCAGTTCTTGACTGTAACTTTGTTCAGCTGACGGTAATCTATGCACATTCTGAGGGTACCGTCTTTCTTACGCACGAATAATACTAGAGCACCCTAGGGAGAGATAGTGGGTCTGATGAAACCCTTGTCAAGAAGATCTTTCAGTTGCTCCTTCGACTCCTTAAGCTCAGATGGAGCCATTCTGTAAGGAGGGATGGAGATAGGCTTAGTATCTAGAAGAAGTTCTATCCCAAATTCTATTTCCCGTTTAGGGGGAACTCCGAGAAGATCCTCAGGAAATACATCTGAGAACTCGCTGACTACTGGAACTGACTGGATAGTTGGGGTTTAAGAGTTGGAATCTTTGACCCAAACTAGATGATAGATACATCCATTGGAAATGAGTTTCTTGGCCTTAAGGTAGGAACTAAACCTACCCTTAGGCGCTGAGCTGCTACCTGACCATTCTAACACTGGTTCATTTGGAAAATGAAACTTGACAACTCTAGTTCTGCAGTCAACTGAGGCGTAACCGGAGTGTAACCATTCCATGCCGAGGATAAGGCCAAAATTTACCATGTCTAACTCTAATAGGTCAGCTTGAATGACTTTGTTCAGGACTAAAACTAGGAAGTTCCTATACACCCAGCTGGCTCTAACTGACTCGCCAACTAGGGTGGAATCTGATAATGGTTCTGAGAGGACCTTTAGACTGATATTGAACTTGACTGCTACATAGTGAGTCACGAATGGAAAAGTGGCTCCAAGATCTAACAGGGCATATATGTCTAGATTAAGGAGGCGTAGCATACCCGTGACCACGTCAGGTGAGTTCTCCTAATTCTAACGGGATGACAAAGCATAAAAATGATTCTAGCATTGATTTCCACCCGTGCCTGATGTGTTAGCCTGCTGAGCTGGTCGACCTGCTTGGGCTGATGATGTGGTGGTTTTTGATCTCTCCCGTCCAACTGATGGGCACTCTTTGAGACGGTGATTAAGTTTTCCACATCTAAAACGGCCCTCATGACCCTGAAGACATTCGATTGGGTGGTTCTTGCCACACTTAGGAAAAGTTGGATACATGTTGTTGGCACTGAAACTCTGTGATTGAGAGCCAGATGCTCCATCCCTCTAATCCTGGCGGGACCAAAAGGTTGGGGTGCTGGCTAAGCTGTGTGCTGGGGCTCTCTGTTGTTGCTGATATTGCTGTTGCTGTTGTGGGAAACTACTATTGCCAGATTTTTGATAGCCATAGTCTGACTGACCAGTCCTCACTCGTTTGCTCTTACGTTCGATATCCTTCAACTTTTTAGCCTCAATCTGCTAGGCATAGACAATCAATCTATAAAGGTCCATATCCTTAATCAGCATCGCGGTCCTACACTCCTTGAGGTCCAGATTTGACACTCCATTTACAAACTTCACCATGCAGGCCCTTGGCTCGGCTACAATCTATGGAGCATACTTAGACAGCCTAGTAAACTCTAGATAATACTCCTCCACAGTTCTATTGCCCGGTATCAAGTTCATAAACTCTGCCATCTGAGCCTCCCTCAACTTCCGAGGGAAAAACCTGTGCAAGAAGCTGTGTGGAATTCTTCCCACTCCACCAGTCCCCCTCCTGCTGGCCGCCTTTCTTTTCACTGGTCATGCCATACCTGAGCTACCCCTTTTAGCTGGTAGGCAGCCAGATAAGCACTCTCCGAGGAGTTGACACCCATAATTTGGGTAATCTTCTTGATCTCCTCTATAAACTCTTAAGGGTCCTCCCCCGCCTTGGATCCCTAAAACGATGGAGGGTTCATACGGGTGAAGTCCCGCACCCCAGAAGCTGATGCAGACCCGTTCATGTTAACCGGGACAACCTGTTGGGCCACCTGATTGGTGACTATTTGAGCGAGCAACTGGATAGCCGCCCTAAATTCAGCAGTGGACACTATGTCGTCCTGAGGGGGTATTGGAGCTGGTGGGGCAGGACTGTTGACATTTCTGGCCCTTCTTCAGTTACCACGTCTAAAAGGCATGGTTTAACTGAAATGAAGTATAGCACAAGTTAGAAGGATATTTCGGAATTAAGCTTTAACACATAATGAGGAATATGAAACAAAGGGAGTTTTCCTAAAAACATCTTGTAGCCTCCTCTTCATAAGTGTGGCGCGCTTCATGTTCGATGTCTGGATGACTACACGCAAGTGCACGTGGTTGAACAAGTAGTTAAATGGCTCAAGTAAGCCAAGTATCGATCCCACAGGGACTGGACTAAGGTATCAATCTAATCAAGTGTCAATAAACTTTAACTCTAAAAATGCAGACAA
>JACEIK010002455.1:169307-205917 GCA_018107945.1 Datura stramonium
AAATTATATTTTTCCTGCAAAACAACGCTAATCATGTTGGTTAGTATAAATTCACATTTTAACTACAATTTACATGAGAATGTACAAACATCGATAGATAGACAAGACGAAATGACGCATTTGAGTATCACTTGGGCATATAAATCTGCCCAAGATCACTTCACAACCATGAAAAAGACTCTACTCGATGCGGATTTCAGACATTCCGAGGATACTCTAAACCTAGTGCTCTGATACCAAGTTTGTCACGCCCCGAGTCTACACCCTAGACGGAACTCAGTACTTGGGGTCACAAGTAACCCCAAGTCAACCCCTAGCCTATCATACACTGGCATACTGAGTAACATGCATAGAGGAAGCTTTGAAATGATAACATAAATTATTCATAATAGTAAGACTAAATCATAGAGTTTAAACATCAGGATAAATACTGAAAATTTGAAAGAAAACCAGGTCTATGTGTGAAGCTATCTAAATTAGGAGTAGCTGGGACAAGCCTCCAGCTAACTCATAGTATAACTGGAAATGATATAGAAAACATAAATAATAAACTGATGCCCTCAAAAGATGAGGACTCACGCTTCTGCTGCTGGGAGATATCTAACAATGTCGGCTAACACCGTTAGGTCTGCGAACCTGCAGTTGTATCATAAAACGATAAAGAATGAAAGTATGCGTTAGTACTTTTAATGTACTGAGTATGCGGGAGAAATCATTATATAAAATAAAGACTGAGATGAGGTGACATGCAAGACCAACTGATAAACTAATCTGAATAATTGAACTGAACTGAGATGGTCAAGTAGACCCTGTCTAATGGTCAAAGGCAAGGTCTAAGTCTGAAATTTTATGTTTGAGAGACTGCTTTAAACTGATCTAAACTGATAGAACTGAAACTAAACTGAACTACTTATTCTGAGAATGGACTAAACTAACTAGTGGGAGAGTCTAACCGACATATAACCACGTGAGCTAGACGTGGAGTCCGATATATACCACCCACCAGTAGGACCCAATATACCTTACCATGGTATAAAGGCATGTACTATGAGAATCACTGTTAAAGGGGACCATGAGGCCAAGTAAATATAACCTACGGTGGCAACGTAGTTCTGGAACCTGGATGTGCTAGAACCCTGACCCTTTCGGTGTTCATTCCTACTCCCACTGGATAATCCTATCACGACTACTACTAACAAGAGGATAGCTCGATACTAGGGCCCAAGACTATAAATGACCCAGGGATACTGACTAAGAGTTCCCTGAGCGTCATATAGGACCGGATTTGGAAATTGAGTTCTAAGACTGGTTAGAGCTGCTGAACAAGAAGCGTCATAAGCGCCTAAAGAACAAACTGGTAAATGAACTGGGATCCTGGGGCTGGTTAGAGCTATAAAACAAGAACTTCATGACCGCCTAATGGACCAAGTAAAATATATTCTGTGTCTAATTATGATAACTGAGAGGCAGCACTAACACCTTGGGAAAAACTGGAGTCAAACTGATCAGTTGACAATTTTCTAAATGATTCTGAAGAGACTCTATGACCTAACTATACTGAACTACTAAGAAGCTAATAGAGAACACAATTCATTCCGATAACACAGGAATTTCATAATATAATGAAATCTCAAAAATTAAAGGAATTTCATCCGACAAGGCTAAAGTCATTCTCATCAATGGAATATTTTCTCAACATATATATAGTAAGAATTTCTAGAAGATTCAGCCTAAAACATTCTTCATTCACTAAATGGAATTTAATAAGCAAAATCATTACTCAAAAGTTAGGGCTTAAATTCACTTTTGTAAGAACATCTACAATTCAGGTAAGAATTGATGGGGATCATATCAACAATAAGTGAGGATATCATTCAATGCGAAATTATCTAATAACGACATATAATTTCTTCGTATTCAAAAAAAAACTCAGGGCTAGGATTTACCAAGAAAACTAAAGAAGAATAGAGAAGGGTTTTTGGGGACACAAAGGAAGGACAATCCCCTTGTTAAAACCCCACATACCTGAGTTAAGGTTTCTTGAAGAAGGAGACTTGAACTGATGCAATGGAGGAAAACCCTATGCTTGGTTGAGAGTTTCTTGAGAGAAGCTTCGATGATTTTCTGAGAAATAATGTGAGAATGAGGGGAGAAACCGTCCAAACCCTCTAATAAGTCTGAATTTAGGTCCAAAACGACATAGTTTAGGGACTAAGTAGATAGGTGATTACAAAAATAACCTTGACAAAAAATTGAAAACTAGTCGATGGGGTCCCAATGGGTCACTCAACGAGTCGTTGGTTTGGACCACGACTCGTTGGGACCTTTCTTGAGGTCTACTACCTAATGCCACTAGAGTTACCATGAAGGACATAATGAGTCGTCCCTCATGGGTGCAACTCGTCATATGACCCGTTAAGTGCATTGGTCATCAGATCACCTACTTCAACACGGTCAACTCAATGACTCATTAGTGTCGTCAGGTGCACTGCCTCAACTTAGAAAATTCTCATCCCACTAGAAATGACTCACCTCACGACTCGCAAGGACGAACCATGAATCGTGGGGTCCTTTTGTCAAGTACACTGCCTCCACCCTTCCATTTCCCCGTTGTTGCCCCCTCCTCATGACTGACTTAACGAGTCGTTAGGTCTCCTAACAACTCGTTAAGTGAACCGTTCTGTGGCATTTCTCTATAGATTTTCTGGATTTCTAATTTATGTCTCGGAATTAGATTTTGAGTTTCTAGGGCATTACATAGATGTCCCTGGAGAATGACTCCTCAGCCAAGGCAGGGTCTGAACTAGGATGAGAGTAGAACTAATGGTGCGTCTGAGTCTGATCACTAGGACCTATATCATGAATTGATACAACATAAAGGATGCGTTCAGTACTTGAAATGTACTGAATATGCATATCATAAATCATTAAGTAAAAACTGAAATCAAGTATATCATAAATCATAACATCATAAGATTCTGAGAATAAAGAATGCATGCTGATATCTGAAAACATTTTATAGAAATAATGTGGATCTCATAATTGAATCGAATGACCCAAAGTTGAAACTGAGGTTCATAAGTAAAAACTGATATCCTGATCATTGCGTCAAACCTGCTGAAAACGTAATATCATGACAGATAAACATGCATAACTGAGGTCATGAGAAACAATGGGAGACTCATCATATAATCCACACTATCATGATATAGCTTACGTGATCCCAACTGTTACACTCAAGTGGGCAGATCCGTCCAAAGCCTTGTCAGGGAAAAAGGCGCTACCATAATATCGATATCAAGCTGAAGGCCCATTCCGAATAGGGAAAGCTCACAAGGGAGGTCCCAAAGTAAAATGTAAAATCCTATATTGGCATATAGTTTGGAGACCCGAGGTTTTCATGAACCTCTAGCCTACTCGGTGCTAGAAACTACTCCCAAAAACATGCAAGATGCTCTCTATTACTTTTCAATGAAGTTGAAACCATCATTTTCAATGAAGTTGATCATGTAATTACATGCATAGTCTAAAATCTGTATATGGGGAGTCCTGGCTCAAAACATACCATAAGCTAAATATGGGAGNCTAATTGACGTGTATATGAATGCAGTTGGGGGAAATCTGTATATGGGGAGTCCTGGCTCAAAACATACCATAAGCTAAATATGGGAGTATACACTCCATAATCATATGGTAAGTTGATTTATAGAACTGAACTGAATCATAAAAATACTCTACATCTGAGTGGGATTACCTAAAATCTGAATATCACGCATACTTGAAATATACTTCACTAGTCAAAATCATATATTATACGGGTAATTTGTAGACATAAATAATGCTAGATACTTCATCATACTTGAAATCATCAATCATAAACTAACCATTTTATGAATTTGCACAATTGAGCGTAATCTTCTAAAAAATTGAAATCATGAATTTGTAATTAATTATTGCATAAAATCTGCCCATGAATCTCAAAATGTGCCTTCAAACATGAAGGAAATTGACCAATAAATAAATCATAACGAATTTCATATATTTAGGTCAAAACCCCATAGGATCATAAACTTGATTTAAGACTTGGATTCACAAACTTGAGGAGGAATATTGGAATGAAAGTGAGGGGAAACTCTTATTCATAGCCCTGCATACCTGGATAACTGATTCTCAACTTGACTTTGAAAACCAAAGAGATTAGGAGTAGAATTGGAGGATTCTAGGCTTGATCTTCAATGAAAAACCTCTAAACTTGCATTCATGGAAGTTGAATGAATTAGAATGGGTTAAACTCCCTTAATACACCTCTTTCAGAGCTTAAAATTATGTAGTATAAGAGTTAAAAAGCATGGGAGATTACAGAATTGCTCCTGAGAATTGAGCAGAATTTCCACAACTAGGCACCCTGACGCTAGCCGTGACGGGCCATCACACTCCCAACGGTCTATCATTTGTGTTGTCTCCCTAAACCAGTAAAGTCGGCCACAATCTCCTTTTGATGGTACAAGTGTCAGGACGTCTTGACGGTGATAGTCCGTCAAGTCTATTGTCACCCTAGAGTCAAAAAAATTTTCCTTCAATGACTCAACAGATGGTCCGCCGCATCTCTGATGGCCGTCACTAGCACCTTCAGGTCCGTGATGGGCCGTCAGCCATGCCGTCAAACCTGAACATCACCAGTGATGGTCCGTCGTCTCCTCAAAAATCGTCGCTTGGGCCATAAGTGGCATGACGGTCCCTCAATAATGGTATCACTCCCTACACTAGACTTGAAATTTTAGTTGTTTTCCTTCATCAAGCTATGCCGAGTTCCGTGATGTTACATTCAATTCATGAGGCCATGGATAAAGTTTATCTTATTAGAGAATGGCTAAAAATAGCTCAGAGTCGTTATAATCTTATTTGTATGTGAGGAGGAGAGTGTCACGACCCGAGTTTACACCCTAGCCGTAACACGGGACAAGGAACCCCGATTGGCTCCAAGTCGACCCATGGCATAGTCATAGCATAACACTTAACATTAGAAATGATCAACAACATGAATAAGAAGAAGCTAATAACAAAATATCTAATAGAGGCTATAAGAGCAATTTAATAATACTTAGATACAATGTTTAACCTGTCTAAACAAGTCTGAAAGCCTTCTACTAACTGATGAGTTGTTGGGACAAGCCCCCATCTAACTCCTAATGTCTAAAAATTGAAACATAAGAAAATATGAACTTAAATCACGTCCTCAAAAGATGAGGACTCACCACTAGCAGCTTAGAGAGAGTGAAACGTATCTAACCACGCGGTTGAGCTTGGAGACCTGAATCTATATCATTAAATGATATAGCATAAGAGGTGTGCGGTCAGTACTTGGAATGTACTGAGCTTGCGGGGTAACATAGATAATCAAATAAACAAATATAAGATAAGGAATTAACCGAACACATTAACATAACCGATTCAACATGCAACCATCATATCACGCTTCACATATGCATATATGTACATAAAACCTTCCTTTGAATCTCATTTTATACAACATCATCGCACTCATGCATAAGGTTCACGTTCTGAGCATTAATAAGTGTCGAATCTGAATTTAGCATCACATACTGAACAAGATCACTACTGATGACTAAGACTGATTATCACTATTTTATGTCTATTATAAACTTGAAATCAACCATTCATAACTTATTTATGCTAATAACATCACTAAGGGAGTCATCCTCTACCATGGGGAGTCCCAACTGAGTTAAAGAATCACTAACCTATCAAAGACTGAACTAATAAGGCTTTCGACTGACTAGGGAAACATTCTCTGCTAATGAGAGTCCCACTGACTAGGGAAACATTCTTTGCTAATGTGAGTCCCGACTGACTAGGGAAACATTCTAAGCTAATGAGAATTCCGACTGACTAGGGAAACATTCTCAGCTAATGAGAATCCCGACTGTCTAGGGAAACATTCACAACTGATGGGAATCCCAACTGACTGACGTTAATCTAAATTGAAACAGCTAATCAGAGACAAGGACATTAACTGATTTTCATCATACATCATTCTTTTCGACAGGATTGGAGCTACTTTCTAATAACAACAAGCCCAACAGTTGCAGTATTAATCTCATGCTCTATCATCATAATTCACCTTGTCATGAAGTCAAATCAACAATTGCTTCAAGCTTCTTACACTAGTGAGCATTATATAGGTTCACATTATGCATTATACTTTTACAACATCACGAATTCTGAATTCATCTCATTCATCATGTAGCACGGGATCATGCATGGTTTATAGATCCAATTCATACTTTATCAAAGATGCATGGCTTCATTTATTTTGATTTACAAACCACTCTTACATTCAACTCATACCTCGTCATTTACAACATAAATCATAGGAGGAACATACATTTTCATTTCATAAGACCCATTTCATAATTTACTCGAATTCATGAGAAAGATGCAATAATTAGGCCATTTTCGTAAATTCAGCTCATACCCAATAAACTTAATCGAAATCATAGCAATAACATAAAATTTTATTTCAATTGTTCAAGCCCATAAATCTAAACTCATCTCAACATAATTATCATTGGCATAATCGGATTTTTAGGGATAATCATACGATATTCACACAATTTAATCATATTCATGAATTACTACGGTAATTAAGTGAACGATAATAAAGTCCCATTCAATACTCAAGAAAGATTATGAAGAACCTTCCACATTCATGCACTTCCCTCATCAAATCCTCAATTCAAGACAACCCATTAACAGATATGCCAAATAAATTTATAATAACAGTAGATCTTAGCATTTAAGAAAATATAAGAGAACTTACCCATCGCACAAATCCTAGGTCATGCTTTTCTAGATTAATTAAAAATTGGTTTTTAATAAAACATTTTGGGGCACAAGGAAGGAAGGTTTTCCTTTTTGGAAGACCCCATACCTGGTAGAAGAAACTCCACTCGAAATTGCCCTTGAAGCCTCTACGAAAATCTTGGGGAAAACTTGATATTGAAAGGAGAAGAAGGAGAGTTGAGAAAAATAAGGTTTTAGGCATGAAAAACCCTTAAAAACGTCCCTTAGCAGCCAAATACGATGTCACTTTAATTATGGAAGCATCATATATGACAAAACTACCCCTGGGAAAAACTATAAAAAATAGCCTGATCTGGAATCACGACTCACGTGATGAGTCGTCATCACCTCAAATGACCCGTCGTCACGCCTGTTAGGTACATTGGAAAATTACACATATTCGGCATCCTTCAACCCATGACCAACATAACGAGTCTTTACTTGCCCCAATGACTCGTTAGACCCACTCGTCAAGTACACTAGAATTTCCTTCAAGGGCACAACTTCTCCCATCTAACGACTGACATGACGAGTCATTGCCACACCTAACGACTCGTTACCATCTTCCGTCATCCACACTACTTAAGACTTAACCTGGGGACCCTATCCTCTACCCAACGACCAACCTAATGAGTCATTTCCAGGCAAGACGACTTGTCGGGTCATCCGTGGCCACTGGTCTTTGCCATCCCTTTCTTACAGTTCCTCATGGGTCAGACCATGACCCGTTAGGTCTCTTAATGAGTCGTTCTCTGACTCGTTTTGAGGAAAATTTATACTAAGCTTCATCTAACTCAGGGTATGATCTCAAGGACTTCCGGGGTGTTATAGAGAGAATTTGAGTTTGAGTTAGCTGATTGGGTATTTCTGAAGGTGTCTCCTATGAAAGGAGTGATGAGATTCAGAAAGAAAGGGAAGCTTAGTCCTAATATGTTGGTCTGTAGAGGATTCTGAGGCGAGTCGAAAAAGTGGCATATGATTCGGAGCTTCTAGCGGAGTTAGATTTGGTACATCCAATTTTCCATGTATCTCTATTGAAGAAGTGCATTGGTGAACGAGCTTTAGTTTTTCTGGTGGTGAGCATGGTTGTGAAAGATAGCCTTACCTATGAGGAGGTTTCGATTGAGATCCTCGATCGTTAGGTCTGGATGTTGAGAAAAAAAGAAGTAGCTTCAGTAAAGGTGTTGTGGAGGAATCAGCTTGTTGAGGGGGATACATGGAAAGTCGAAGAAGGTATGATGGCTAGATATCCGTATCTTTTCCCTTCTAGCTCAGTTCCAGCATGAGGTATTAGTTTCCTCTTTAGTACTCTATTTAGTTCCATGTCAAACTCATGTATCTAAGTTTCTTTCATGTCATAGGATGTATGTGTGTTTCATGAATTTAGTTCAGTCATGTAAATCAGTCCAGAGTCAGCACTCCGTCAATTTTAAGCTTTAGATGTTAAGTTTTGGGATTTCAGTTCTTTCTATAGTCTTTCAGTATGCTTAATCTACATTCGTGGATGAATGTTCCCAAGGGGGAAATAATGTCAAAAGTTCTTGAGATCAAACCTGAGGGTTGAAGTAGAGAAAAGCAGGAAAATATCACCAACATCACATTACGACTCAAGGGACGAGTCATTGTAGGGAACAACAACCCGTTGTGTTGCTCATGGTAAGTCCCCAATTTGAATTTTTAGTGGATCAATGAGCTTAGAAACGACTCTTTGGAAGATCCAATGGGTCGTCCTAAAAGGTCATTGAATGGGGCTCAAAAAAGGCCCACATTTGAGTCAGTGGTGATGAGAGAATATAACGAGTCGTTGTTTCAAGTAACAACTCATCATGTCTGGTTGTTGGTTGTAAAATCAGAAGAGTAGCATAATTTTCCCTGGAAGCAACGAATGGAGTAATGATTTGTTGTTTTATATGATGACTTATCCTAATCATTCGTTGGTTAGAACTTCAACAAAGTATTGGAAGTGCTTCAGATATAATTAGACGATCCAACAAGCCGTTGGAGTGGTTGTTGTAGCCGGCAAATAGTTTTTTATGCGAATTCCCAGGGGTAGTTTTTATAGATCTTAATTTCCTAATGACGTCGTTTTAATCCCTAAAAGGTTTTTTTAAGGATTTAGACTATTCTCAGACATTAGACTCCCATGCATGCAAGATATTAAGATTCCCTTTCAAAATCAAGCTAGAATTCTACTTAATTTCTTCCTCAATTATCTTGGGCTTTCAAGTCTAGTTTGAAGATCAGTTTACCCAAATATGTAGGGATATGAATAAGGATTTTCTTCCACCCTCATTCCCAAGCTTCTTCTCAAAGTAATGAATCCAAGTTTTGAATCAAGTGAATTGATTCCTAGAATTTTAATCCAATTTTATGAAATTACCTATATATGTTTATGGGTCTAATCCCCTCATGATCTAAACTATGTTTTAAGTCTAATGGTAAGATTTATATACTCAATTTGATTATAAATTCATGTTTTCACATTTTTAGAAATTATGCCCTATTATGCATGTTTTACGAAGATCAAGATTATGATTCCATGATTTCAACCATGATGAATTATCAAAGTATGCATGAATGTTTATAAATTCTCAACTTATGATTCCAAGATTTTGACTTATGAATTCTATTTCAAGTATGCACAATTTTATGATTTGGGCAAGCCCATGCAAGTTAAGTGTGCTTGTTATGATTTTAGCTAAGGCTGATAAGATCAGTTTATGATTTGATTTGGAGTCAAGACTCCATTACAGTTTATGATATGATACAGAGTGAAGACTCCCAATATTCAGATTTAAGATATGATTATGAGAATATGATTATATTAGCACTATGCATATTTTGGAATTAGTGTCTAGCATGGAGTAGGCCAGGGGTTCTGAGGTTCCCCGATCTCATAATCTTCGCGCGAAGATAGGAATATATCCCGGACCTCTCAAGAGAGAGCTTCCCTCACCCGAGGACACACCGTGATATCACACCTTATTCATTATTTGACCTAGGAAGGCTTAGGATGGCTCTTCTACACGTGAGAAAGATGTGGAATCATCATGTGCTCATACATGGTAGTTGTCGGTTATCATGGGTCTCCTATTATTCCTCATGCTTTCAGTTATTTATGTACATATATTATGATAGTATGTTTTATAGTAGATTTGACCCAATGATCAATTTATTAGCTTTTACATATGGTTTCTGCTATGCCAAGTCTTATGATTTCTATTTCTAAATCTTGGGGCTTTATGTTCAGTTATGTTAACCAGCTTATGACTATGTATGTTTCAGATAGAGCTTACCTTGCAGTCCTTACTCTCATGATCTTTCGATTTACAAGCATATTTTCCACTAATGATTTACTAAGCATGTTTTACTTTCCATACATACTTAATATTTTCTAAGTACTGACTGCATACTCTATGTTATATCATTTTATGATATAGGTTCAGATGATCCAACTTAGTTTCACCGATAAATGCATTCTCTTCAGTCTAGTCCAGCCCCTATTTTGGGTGAGTCCTCATTTTTCGAGTACAATTAGTAGTTTTGCTTTGCGTGATACTTCATTTTATTAGATTCTAGCGAGCTAGTTGTGGAAGTTTTCCGATCACCTCATCAGATGTTTTAGAGGCTTTTCAAACATTATATAGATGATTCAGGTTGTTGCGTGTTGTCTATGTTTTGGCATATGTTTTATTTCGGACTTCAGCTTCTTCACATTGAAGTTTCAGTTTTTGCTTTAATTTATGTTCTTCAGTTGCTATACACATGCCATGGGTTGACTTAAAGTTATCTGTGGTTCTAGGTTCTATGCAATATAGGGTCCCAGCTTAGGTCGTGACAGTAACTTACAACTAACAATTTTAGAAGAGTTTAGTCTAGTGTATTCACGTCCTAAAAACTCAACTTGAAAGCAAAAGTGCCAAAACACTAGATTCTCATCATCATTTGAATTACAACCACTTTTGAAAATGATTTTAATACATTAGTTGATTTACATTTCAAGTTACAAGAACAATCTCCAAAACCATTTCGCCATTTTACATGTGTTCATTTGAATAATGAAATAAAATGTTAACCTTAAGAAATTAATCTGACAAGTCTCTGCAAGGTTGATATCAGGACTTCACCATCCTATATTACTTGATGGCCAGGTGCGCTTGCGTGCGCTTGGTGACATCATCGACCGAGCTCAAAAAATAATATATAATATAAAAGACATGAGAGGAACTATTTATCAGAAACTAACTTGGAAATCACAACAGATCAAAGGTAAAGTGGAAAATAGCAATAATATATGAATATACAAATATACAAGTATGAAAGAGTAATGTAGTGTAGTATGGGATAAGGCAATGCAATATGCAATGAAACCTGATGATGAACTCAGGCTTCCCGCCATCTTGCCTCGAATGTTTTAACAATTAAACTCGACAAAGATCTCGGGCCGTCCGACATCTTACCTCGGACGTAGTAATAATGAAACCTAAAAAATACCTCGGGACGCCAAGAATCTCACCTCGGACGTGGTAATTATGAAACCCTAAGAAGACCACGGGTCGCCCGGCATCTCATCTCGGATGTAGATTAATAATAAAGTATAATTGGTCTGGCATCTTACCTCAGACTGAATTTATATTTTCTATAAATATTTTATAAAAGTGAAAATTAGTAATATAGTAGTTAACTCCCCCAGAGATAAAATCAGAAAAAGATGAGACACTTTTAGTTTAAAAGCTGAAAACTTGTGTTTTTCCTTCAAATACTACATCAACCCATGTGCATGAATATGTGGATGTATGCATTCTCACTCAAGTATATATATGTGTGTGTGTGTGTGTGTTTGCATGTAATACCATGAAAACCGTTAGATTAGACCCGAGGGTTGAAACAGAGAAAACAGGATTTTCTGTACCAGGTCACAGGATGATTCCTCTAGTGACCCATAAGGTGCACTACGAGTCGTGAGGTGACTCGTGGAGAGGAGGGAAAACTTTATTGGATTTTTGGTTTTGGGGCTGGCCATGGGTGCATCTACGAGTCGTGGTCAACACATGAGTCATTAAGTTGGCCGCGGTCAAGGGTTTGACGTTGATGTTGAAGGTTTAGTAGTGCTCCCAATGACTAGTCACCATGAGTCATCGGGTACACCACAAGTCATTGGGTACACCACGAGTCATAGGGACACCATGATTCATGGTGTCCCTCGTGGTGACCAGTGATGAAAAGCTTCCAGTGTTGGCAATGAGAGTAGACCACGAGTTGTGGTCCTTGACGGCGAGTCGTCCAGTCCCTCATTGGGATTGGCAGTGTGTATTTTCCTGTGAATTTATTAACGGATTTTCCGTAATCCCTATGTTCATAAGACCTAAAGTACATCATTTTAAGCTCAGATAAGTGTGTTTTAAGAAGGTTTATTTCATTCTAAGCCTATCCCTCTCCATGCATGCAAGCCTACTTATTTCTAAGGGTGATCAAGCTTTGGATTCATCAAGTTCATCCCCGAATTCCTTTAGGCATTCTAGAGGGTAGTGTAATCAGAATTTCCCAGGTATGTATGGTTATGAATGGGTGTATAAATCCACTTCCATGCCCAATCCCTCTTTAATTTCATGTGATTTCTAAGTTGATGATTCTATGGGGTTTCAACCCAACTTGTGAATTCTCTAAGTATCTCTCATGGGAATTCTCTATGCATGTTTGTGATGTTGAATTATGATTTATGGGAATGTTTTATAACGTTTTCAATTACAAATTATGATTTCAATGTTTTACAAATAAGATGCCCATCTATGGAAGTTCACGAAAAGATGAGATTATGATCTACGCTTCTAGTTATGATTAGATTTTCATGGTGAAAGTATGACTTTGAATTACCCATGTCTATGTTAATGTTTTGATTAACCAAAGTCTATTTCAAGTATGTTTAAGTTCGGGCAAGCCCATATGATCAAGTATGTTTTATGATTTAATCAATTTCATGTTATTAGCTTGCCACATGGATTTTGGAGTCTAGATTCCCATTCTTTTTAGCTTGTGGTATGGTTTGAGCCCAAGGCTCCTCATGTTATGATTTAAGACTACGCATGCATGTTATGATTTAGCTTCGTCACTAGACGATGGTCAGCTTCGTTGAAAAACGATCGGGAGCATATGCATATTTTTGGGAGTAGTGTCTAGCACCAAGTAGGCTATGGGTCAGTCAGCCCTATGCCTAAGAACTACGTGGCAACATAGGTATGTTAAGATTATATGGGAGCTCCCTAGTGAGCTTCCCTACCCGCAAGGGGCCTTAACTTAATATTGATATCATGGTAACATCCTTAGCCCTAGCAAGGCTTTGGACGGCTATGCCCACTTAAGTGTAATAGTTGGGACCACGTAAGCTCTATAATAGTAATGTCGGTTATAAGATGAGTCTCCCATTGTTCCTCATGATTTCTATTATGCATGTTTATCAGTCATGTTATTATGTTCTCTGCAGGTTTGACCCAATGCTCAGTTTTACTTATTATTAATAGTTTTCAGCTTTTGGTCATTCGATTCAGTTGTAATATTTAGTTATGTTTAAGACATGTTTTAAGATAATAGCATGCAAACCCTACTCTCATACTCTTATGATGAAATGTTTATGATATGCATGATCTCTGATTTTTCTTACTTAGCGTTTTACTTACCTTGCATACTCAGTACATTCCACGCACTGACCGCATACTCTATGTTATATCATTTCATGATATAGGCTCAGACATTAAGGCTCAGTCCTGCCGCTAGCCAGATCTTCGGTGTTAGCATCTCCCAGCCAGAGTTGGTGAGTCCTCATCTTTCAAGGGCGCTTCTTATCAGTTCTATTTAGTATTTTCAATTTCAGACATTGGTGAGTTAGTTGGGGTCTTGTCCCATCAACACAGTAATAGTAAAGGCTTATCAAACATAGTATGTTTTCAGCTTTAGACTTGTGTTATGTGTTCAGATGTTTAGATGTTATGAGATTTTCTGACTTCCACTATGTTATATGTTAGATTTATGTATTTAAAATGTTGGGCTTAGATGTTATGTTCTTGCCATGGGTCGACTTGGAGCGTCTCGGGGTTCTTTGTCCTGTGTCTTGATCTGGTCTTATATTTGGGTCATGAAAGTATATATCTATCTATCTCTCTCTCTATATATATATATATAATTCTACATCAAACAGGGTAAACCACCCACCATACCACAATCATACTAACCTAGAGTCCATCTACTCTAAAACCCTGGCTTCAGTCCCACAAACTAATAGCAAAGGAATAATAGGAAGGTAAAAGAGATAATAAGTCCAACAAATCAATAATGGCCAATAATCCAAAGAAAACGCCTCTTATCTAGTTCTACTATGAAAACCGCTCCTAACCTAACCTAAGGATCCGAAACCTTTCCGCAATATAGAAACTAACAACCTAAACTAAGGCTTTTATGAGGGAATACTATTCTAAAGTCCCTGAAATGGCCAATAATCTAGAAAATCATCACAACATAATTCTAACTATAAAATCACCCAAATATCATGAAAATTATAAAATATGCTACCAAAAAGAGACAAGTTTAAAGAATGAAAATGGTAACCTACCTCAGTACCAAACGATAGGCTATGAATCGTCATTCGGAAGCTTTCCCGTTCTGCAAAGCCTCGAGTCCCCTCCACATTGTCACAAACATGATGTGCTCGTCAAAATGAGATTAATGATACTCATATTGACATATTTTAATTCAAACCTAAAATCGGGTCGAAAATCGACCCTTGGGGCCCGCTAACAAAAACTGAAATAACTTACAGCAGTGTGTTCATCGAAGGTTAAAGAACTCACACCTGAGATGTGGGAAAAACAGAGTTGGTGTCAGGGCTCAAATCAGCCCAAAAACTTCAATATGACAAAAGAAATATTCTAGGATTTAGAGCTCAAATACGCAGACTAAACACGGAAATGAAGCTATAATTATCTAAGGAACAAATAATCCATCAAGTAACGGTGAAAATTACCACTTATTTATCTTTCAACAATGGTGGGTTGAGTTTTGCATGTAATGAGCTTTAAGGGGGATCTGCCTATAACGATGTCGATTTTTTATTGCAACAGGCTCTGGATCTCCACGGCAGCTTCACTACAGCAATCTCTGGCAGCTATGTCGAGCTGCCTGGCACTAACTACATATCAAATTTTAAACGGACCCCTAGAATTCATTCGGAGTACCGTGAACACAAACCTTATATGTCTTCCACGTGGAAACAATATTTCCGACACAATGGAATCGATGAAATGACCATCAGAGGTATTCTTGACAATATAAACAGCAAAATCAATACTTTAACCACGTACAAACAACTATCCAGAAGCCAAAAATGTGCCCAAAACCCTTAGGACCCAAACCAAAGGTCCCACTAGCCTAAAATCCATGTTTCGAAGCTAATGGCACTGATAGAATTCTCATTCGAGAACGTTTACTAAGAATGTTGATCAAAGTCAACCATTTCATCTTTAGAAGCTCCAAAACTAGGAAACCTTTCCAAAACTCATCCGAATACTTTGAGAACCATGCTACCCATCCCTGCAAGCCAAAAATGCAAATAGTTGCATAATAGTAAGAAAGTGACCAGGAGGTTCATTACATGATTGTAGAATATACACCTCCTCAACCAAGAATATACTTTTCACCTCATGCCCTTAACTCACATTTAATCAATTTATGCCACTTTCTTTCAACATCATGCCCAAACTTGGCAAAATAATCCATCATATACGATTAGATATGAAATAAGTGAAACTCAATCAAGAATATAGTTACAAGTATGCCCATCTTGGAAAAATACTCTCTCACATATAATTAGATGCCAACTGAGTGGAACTCAACTGCAAAAAAAGTTAGAAGCCATAGACCGTCTAGTAATATTTACACATCTCAGATTTCATATCCATAAATTCAAAAATCAATTCTAACATTTCTTCCAATAAATATCCAGATTTATAAAATAAATCACCATTCAAGCTAAGCCTAAAGAATGTAAGTCATAGCCTGTTGCACCCCAGCGCACGGGAAAGCATACGCGGTCGTACAAGTAGTAAAGTGACTCTTTAAGAGCCGGATGCCGAACCCAGAGGGACTAGACTATTTCAGCGAATATTCAAGTTCAAATTCTATATTAAATTTCACAACTGTTGATTATAGAGATTTTGAAGTTTGGTATTTAAATCTAGTGGTGATCACAAAATAATCGAAAAACAATAATAAGAAGCATCTAGAGTTAAGGCCTTACTATCATGCAATGTTACAATTTACAATGATTCGAGTATATGAAATTAAGTTATTGTCTCACCGAGTTAATTTGCAGTGTTCATGGTCTTTCGAGCCTCTAAACAAAACAAACTAGTCTCACACCTACATTGTTGAGTGGGGATGTGACGTCCTAATTCATGAGCAATTAACACAGTAGATGTGGTCTACGGGGTTTATATCCTTGATTATGGACTTTCATACCTCTAATCATTTAACCTAACTTAGCTTCACAACTACTTCTACTACCGGTGATGTGAAAATTCTATGTTGGTGTCCAGCTATCGTCCCGTTAATTAATCAAGAAAGACAAATTAGATACAATTTCTATCCTAACCACGAATTCTATCATACAGAAAAGAACTTGCTCCTTGCGTTCTTTCGTTCTAACCTAGGGTTACTCTTTTGAGCTTTTGCCTAAGCTTACAAAGTTTGTTTTCATTGTGATCAAGCATAAAAACAACAATAATTAAGAATGCAAGACAAAACAACAACTAAAACTCGAACCAAAGATGAAAATCAAGCAATTACATTTATATCATGTGGCCCTAACCCTAGAAGAAGGTTCTTAGTCACTCATGTTCATACAATTACTCAAAAACATATTTAAAGTAAAGTACTTACAAGAATGGTAAAAAGGTATGAAAGTTTATGAACCCTAGGCAGAGTTTTCTTCGTTCTCCCTTCGCTCCTTTCCCTTTCTCTAATAAAATTTCATGATAATGATTTTAGAAGCTAAGGGTTTAATTTATAGTATGTGAGAAATTTCATACTTTTGTCGAGCATGGACAAGCTCTGTGTCACGCTGTGTGTCGCCCTGAATGGCCTCAATTACACAGAGCCATCGCGCCTGCCTACTAGTATACGACCTCGAGTTTCCATGGCATTATGCTGGTGAATATTTTCCAGCAGAGCACAGCATGCATCGAGAAGGTCGTAGGGCGTGGCACGGTGCCATCGTGCACTACTGTTGCTGCTTTTACCCTTGCATGCGCACGCCTACCCTCGCGTTGCACGACAGTGAACATGACATAGGGCCAGCATGACATGATGCCTGGTGCACCCTTCTGGCGGTGTGGCACGTTATGTGGCACGGTCTTGACACCATGTTGCTTTCTTCTTGCGACTTCTTTGCAATCACTTCCATGCTTTCCCTTTGTGCATTGAATCATCATTTTCTGTCGCTCCTAAGAATAAATAACCTACAAAACATAGGCTAATCACTTTGGTTAGTTCATGCACAAAAACAAATAAATCACATGAGAATGTAATTAAATAAATTAGCAAACATGACTAAACTAAGTTATAAAATAGCATTTGGGCATGTAAATATGCCCATGATCACTACCCCACACTTAAAGTCTTGTTCGTCTTCGAATAACTCTATTACATCTCATGCTTATGAAAGACACACCAATAACCAATTGAAGCAAGACGACTGAAGTTAAGGCTACACCGATTGTTTTAAATTGCAAGTTTCAAATAGAGCATGCACTATATAACAACTGAAATCACATACAACTATGTTAATACTTCTTAGCCTCAAGAATCGACCCTCAAACTCAGCAAACTCATGAAAATTAACCTATCAAGAAATATGACATGAATTTTATCCTTCATCAAAATACGCCCTCACAACAAGACAGATACCCATTTCTCACTTGCAAATTTTCACCTTACAACATGTATGGGTATATGAATAAAAATTCAACTTACTCTCACAAAAAATTCACATGCAACATGTATTGACTCATAAGATTGCCTTTAGTGTATTACTCCGCTATTTTAGGAATGTCATAAAGTATGATCACGTAGGACTTATTGGGTTGTTATGCAAGCTAAGGGACGGGTAGGTACTGGCAATCATAGTGACTATCTTCCCTAAGAGCTTTTAATACATCACACTCTCATCACAGACATCTCTTCTATTACTTCACCTTTATTCTTTTAAACTCTCAATTTCCTCTTTGTTTCCCCATTTGATTAGGCATACATAGGCTATTAGTGAGGAGTCTTAAGCTATTTTTTCTCTATTTTGTTCTCTTACTCCCTACCATTACTTATGCATTTTTAAACAAGTGCACCTCTCATCTTTTCTTCAACTCCCACAACCATTATTTTCTTCTTTTTCACGATTATCACTCCTTTACTCTTTCGCATTTTTCAATTATTCACTTAGGAGTTTTGGATCAAATTCAAGGCTTACAGAAAGAAGGGGATTAGCTTTTATTATGGCTAGCAAAGAATAGGCTAAAGGCTCAACAGGGCTAACTAGGATTAGATATCAAGGTAGGTAAAGCATGGGATAAGAATTAGGCTCATTCAAAGAAATGCCTCAATAATCTCCTACAATTAACATCCCTTATTTATTTTTGTATGCACACCAGGAAAGTTCTAGAAACTACACAATAGCATGACACATTTGAAAACCTTACAAACAGTGCACATGCTAAATTCACGACAGATTCAGTAGACTCTTAACTCGACTAATCACAAGAATTCAAGATTAAGCGTTAAGCACATAGTGTCACATTCAAGAGTCTAAGTGTCTCCAAAAAAGTTGTACAATTGCTCAACATGCTTCTCAATTAACACCACTTGCATCTAACAACCATGTATAACACTCAACAAGAATATCAAGTTATCAATTAGTTAAGGGTTCAAACACCACACCTATTGACTAATTTTCCCTCAAGACAACCGTCATCCATCAATCGTCGGGAAAAGTCCCTAACTATGACTAACACCATTATGTACAGAAAAAGAAAATTTTTATTTCACTCGGTTCAAAGTGCCACATTTCGAAAAAGAATCGAAAAGAAAAATCAAAGGGTGGGTGAATTGTGCTTAATTCAAACTTTTTCACGAAAAACATTATACCTAGCACTACATTCCCCAAAAATACTTAGTAAATTTTTTTTGAAATTTCCCTCACCCCACACTTAAAATATGATATGGCCCCAAAGCATCAATTACGGTTAAAACAAGGGTGAGAGATACTTCCTGAGGCCTCTAGGCCTAGCTAATAGCATGTTTTTTTCCATCTTTGAACACTTGCGTCATCGACCCCATACTCATTTTTTTGTCATGCTCCTTAGCTTCCCCTTCTAAAGGTACCCAGTCTTCCCCTGAATCTATGCTTAACAAACAAAACAAACAACAACAAGTGAAAAATAACAAAAATTACAAACAAACTGAAAAGAGAGTGTACCTGTGGTACTCTTGGATTGCCTCCCAAGCAATTCCTTGATTTTACGTCGAAGAACGACATGGACTATCCTTTTTAGGATATCCTCAAATAGGTGTTTCCTCTTGGGAACCATCCCCTCCTCTTTTTTTTTTAGAGGGAATAGCCTCCACTCTGTCTCTCTTTTCTTCCATTATCTTCTTCAAATTTTGCCCTCTATCAGACTCGGACTGAAGTGTAAACATGTCCTACAACAGTGGGCCCATGGAATATACCACCCCACACTTAGCATATGATACCACACTAATCTTACAAAGAACTTTGTAGTGTGTGGGTGGGTTAATCTCTTGGTAGACTCTTAAGAGCTCTTCTTCATCATTAACCCTCATTTTAAGGGTACCCGCTCTCACATTAACGATAGCTCCTCCAGTTGCCAAGAATGGTCATCCCAAGATCAGGGGTACCTTGTAATCATCTTTAAAATCAAGAATGATGAAATCAGCAGGTATACTGAATTTACCTACTTTGATAAGAAGGTCCTTAATAATTTCCTCTGCACCACTATTGACTTTTCTTCTAGTTGCAGCATTACTCTTGTGGGCCTTGGCTTTTCCAATCCTACGGTGTTAAATAGAGATAGGGGCATTAAATTTACTATTTCCCCTAAGTTACATAGAGCTCTCATGACTTCAGATTCACCAATTTGTACGGGGAGGGTGAAATTCCCTGGGTCCTTGAGCTTTTTCAGCATCTTGGTTGTCACCATGTAGCTGCACCCCTTAGTAAGTGCCACTATCTGAACATCCACCAGCCTCACTTTGTCGGCCACCACATCTTTTAAGTACTTGGCGTACTTTGGCATACCTTGGAAGACATCAAGTAATGGAAAATTTATGTGAAGTTCTTTGAAATATCAATGAACTTCTTAAAACATTCTTCCTCCCTGCTCTTCCTAAGCCTCTGTGGGAATGGTGGTGAAGGTATTTGTGCTAGCTGCAATGATGGTTGTGCATTGTGCTTTGTTGCCCTCTGATTATCTTCTCTATAAGCTAATGGACCCTATTTGACTAGCTCTTGCTACACCTCATTTCTCTTTTCATTAGGTGGTGCATCAGCCAACTGCTTGCCACTCCTTAGACTGATGGCATTGGTTTATCGGGGATTTGTATCTACGTCACTAGGTAACCCTCCGTGAGGTCTGGTATGACGAGCAGCTGCCAATTGACCCATCTGCTTTTCTAGATTTCTGGTGGCCATCTATTGATTTTTCAAGATTGAAGCCATCCTCGCCCAATTTTCTGCCAACTGGTTTTGAGTGGCCATGATTTTCTGCAACATTTCCTCAATGTTGCTACTACAGGATTGGCCATTGTTCCTCCTGTACTGCTGCTGCTGAGGCTGCAGGTAGATTTGACTCTAATTACCACCCTAAGAAAAATTTGGACGCCTCTACCAGTTTTTGTTGTAGGTGTTCCCATAACTCTTATTGTTCCTCTGCACATTGCCTAAAAAATTGATTGACTCAGGATTGGCCCCGAAAAAGTCTGCACTGTGCCCATTGTTTCCACAATTTTCACACCAACCAGGAGCTTATTGAATTACATTAACCTATCCCTGCGGATGGTTCATACACAGTATGCTGAACTGAGTCATCATCTGGTATCAAAGTGATGCTAATTGTGCTGCCAAGGCATTGAAACTGTCTACCTCAATTAACGATGTTGCTCTCTTTCCTGCCCCTATGGATGATTCACTGTGCCACTCCAGATTCTCATGAGCAATTCTATTTAGTAGAGTGTATAGCTCATCATATGTCTTCTGAAGTGCTTAGCCACCCTATGTGGAGTCTAGCAAGATTTTCGTATGTAGGTCTAGACTCTCCACAGAGATGTGGTCTAACACCTCATTGATTCCTAATGATGGGGGAAGTCTCTCAGCAATGATTTGAACCTCTCTTAAGCCAAGTATAGGTTCTCCTTTTGCCGCTTCTTGAAACATAAGATTTTGCTTCTAAGCTTGGTAGTCTTTCCTGAAGGGAAGAATCTGATGAGGAACTTCTTTGCTAGGTCATCCCAAGAAGTAATGGAATTCGGTGTCTCTTCCTTAAACCACCTCTTCTCCTCTCTCAACAGTAAAAATGGGAAGAGGGTGAGGACATAATCAGTTGACACTCTGGTGGGGACAAAAGTGTAACTAATCTCCAAAACGTTCTGTGAGTGTTGCTATGGGTCCTCATGTGTCATTCCAGTAAATTGACAACTAGAATGTAACAACTGCACCATATTTTGCTTTAGCTCAATCTTTCCTCTGGGCTCCGTTTTATGGATACTGGAGGTCATATTTGTTGCTAGTGGTATTGCCACTTCGCGAATTGGTCGGGCTATCATTTGCTTAGGCAACAACTCTATCTGCCCAACTGGTGAACTATATTGTATCTGCTCATGTAAGTGCTTCAACTTCCTCTCTAGAGCTTCTCTCCGGAGCAAATGCAATTGGTGTTCAGCCTCCGACAAAGGTTCCACCAGCTCTCTATTCCTTGACAGTTCTGCAAATACAAATTGTTACGTGCAACTAAACAGACTATGACCAAGTTTTTCAACATTTACAAAAAAATAAAAATCACACAAAAACTGAAAGTTCACTAAATGCTGCCATTCCTTGGCAACGGCGCCAAGAACTTGTTGCACCCCAACGCGCGATCGTACAAGTAGTAAAGGGACTCTTTAAGAGCCGGATGTCGAACCCACAGGGACTGAACTATTTTAGTGAATATTCAAGTTCAAATGCTATATTATTACAAGAGTTTATACAGAGATTTTGAAGGTTGTTATTCAAATCTAGTGGTGATCACAAAATAATTGGAAAACAATAATACTAAGCATCTAGAGTTAAGGGTTGACAATCATGCAATGCTACAATTCACAATGGTTTCAGTATATGAAATTCAATTGTTGTCTCACATAGTTAATATGCAGCGTTCATGGTCTTTCGAGCCTCTAAACACAACAAACTAGTCTCACACCTAAATCATTTAGCGGGGATTTGACGTCCTAATTCATGAGTAATTAACACTGTGGATGTGGTCTACGGGGTTTATACCCTTGATTATGGAATTTTGTACCTCTAATTATTTAACCTAACTTAGCTTCACAACTACTTCTATGAGTGGTGATGTGACTGTTCTAAGACGGTGTCTAGTTATCGTCCGTTTAATTAACCAAGCAAGGCAAATTAGGTATAATTTCCATCCTAACCGCAAATCCTCTCCTAAAGAAAAGAAATTATTCCCTTCTTTCTTTCGTTCTAACCTAGGGTTACTCTTTCAAGCTTTTGCCTAATATTAACAAGTTCGTTTTCATGGTGATCAAGCATAAAAAAACAATAATTAAGAATGGAAGACAAAACAAAAACTAAAACTCGAATAAAACATGAAAATCAAGCAATTACATTCATATCATGTGGCCTCAACCCTAGAAGAAGAGTCCTAGCCACTCATGTTCATACAATTACTCAAAAACATGTTTAAAGTAAAGTACTTACAAGAATGGTAAAAGAGAATGAAAGTTTATGAACCCTAGATAGAGTTTCCTTTGTTTTCCCTGTGCTCCTTTCCGTTTCTCCAAAAATATTTCGTGTTAATTATTTTAGAAGCTAAGGGCTTAATTTATAGTACATGAGAAATTTAACATTTTTGCAGAGCATGGACCTGCTTCGTGTCACGCTGCTGGTTGCCCTGAATAGCCTCCATGACACTGAGCCATCGCGCCTTCCTACTAGAATACGACCTCGAGTTACCATGGCATTGTGTTGGTGCACATTTCCCAGTGTGGCACGACATCCATCTCACAAGCCGCAGGGCGTGACACGGCGGCATCGTGCTCTGCTGCTGCCATTCGCACGCGCGCGCATGCCCTCGCGTGGCATAGTAGTGAACGTGGCACAGGGCCTACGTGACGTGCCGCCTTCTGGCGGCGTGGCACGTTGGGTGGCACGACCTTGACACCATGTTGCTTTCTTCATCCGACTTCTTTTCAATCACTTCCATGTTTTCCCTTTGTGCATTGAATCATCATTTTCAGTCCCTCCTAAGCATAATTCACCTAGAAACATGGGCTACTCACTTTGGTTAGTTCATGCACAAAAACAAAAAAATCACATGAGAATGTAATTAAATAAATTAGCAAACATGACTAAACTAAGTTATAAAATAGCATTTGGGCATGTAAATATGCCAAAGATCATAGCCAACCTCAAATGTCAAGTAGATGTGCCACGAACCATCACAAATTTACTTTTTCTTTCCGAATAGCTTTAGAATACTCCCAATCTATCAAGAAAACAATCTACAAGTGAATACGGGTCTATCTATACCATTTTCATAAAAATAATCAACTCAAAAATTTGGTCAAAAAGTCAACCCAAGATCCGGTGTTGAATGCGCAAATATCTTTCAAAATCAAATACCCATAAGTTAAGACACCAAATATGAGATCTCGTCAAAAATAGAGCTCCAATTGACTCTCGAATTATCAAAATACAATTCTTAACTTTAGGTCTAAAATCCCAATTTCCATCCTCATAAGAGGTTTAAATAATGAAATAATCCACTAATCAATAATTTAATGTCAAATTTTTATTTACCCATAACATAAACACCTTAAGTTTCAAAAAACAAAGATATCCATAAACAATCGACCTTCAAATCAATGATTTTTAATTTCTTATCTCTGGGGCTCAAAATCTTAATTTTTACCTCAAAATCCTGAATGAAAGCATGAAAACATAATTGGTAATCCAAAAAATGAACAAAAAAATGGTAGACTTATGTATCCAACATTCACTTGAGAAAAATGCATCAAACATTGCCTCATTCAGTGTATTTAAGCTCCTAAAACGTTAAAATACAAACATTTTGTAATGAAATTTTTTATACTCAACGACTTCACATTTGCGACAAAAACATCGCATTTTGTGATAAAAATTCATATATTCAATAAATGTTAATATTTTTGAACCTCGCAATTGCGAGAAAACTTTGCATTTGCGAGCACCAGATGACAACAACAACAATTCGCACTAAAATGATCATAACGTTCTCATATGAACTAGAAATGCGATGATTCTTTGGGCGATGGTTCCAAGATTATGATACAGACCTAATGGTTCAATAAATACAGTTTGGAGCTCATTAGCTTCAATTTGTACCGTTTAAGCTCAGCAACATCAAAATTTTAATCTAATAAAGAGTGTGGGGGGTGAATTTAAAATTTAAGAATTATTAGTAGAAAGATCCTATAGAAAGATTGCGTAGCGACAAATAGTAGAAATAACTAATGAACAGTAATAAAAGAGATGCTGAATTTTTACACTGTGCTTGGTTCAAATCAATAATGTGAATTGTCTAGTCTAGTCCCCTTTGACCACTGGTTCAAATCAATAATGTGGTGTCTAGTCTAGTCCCCTTTGACTATAACGGTTTCTTTAGAGCTCTTATGGTCTTGATTACAATGAGAGATTTTGTAATACCCCAAAAGCCCTAAGATTAGACCTGAGGGTTCAAACAATGAAAACTGTATTTTCTGCACCAGGTCACAGGATGACACATCTAGTGACCCATGAAGTGCACAACAAGTCGTTAAGTGACTCGTGGGGAAAAGGGTAGACTCTATTATATATCTAGGATTTGGGGCTGACCACGGGTGAGACCACGAGTCATGGTCATCACCATGAGTCGTCAGGTGGTCCGTGGTCAAGAGATGACTTGAGGTTGATGAACTTGGACAGTGTAGGGCACAACTTGGTCACCAAAAGTTGTTGGGTACCACAAGTCATGGTGTCCCTTATGGTGACCCTCGGAGATAAGTTGCCAGTTCTGATCACGAGAATCAGACCACAAGTTGTGGTACAGGGGATGAATCATCCAGTCCCTAGTTGGGACTAGCAGTGAGTAATTTCCAGCAAATTTATTAAGGGATTTCCCATAATTCCTAAGTTCCTAAGGCCTATACTACATTGTCTTAATCTCAAAAAGGTGTGTTTTAAGAGGGGTAAGTTCATTCTAAGCTTATTCTCTTTCATGTATGCAAGTCAAGAAGCTCCTAAGGGTGATCAAGCTTAGATTCATCATGTTTTTCCCTAATTTCCGTTAGGCAATTAAGAGGGTTGTATAATTAAATTACTCCAGGTATGTAGGGTTATGAATAGGTGTATTAATCCACACCCATGATCAATCACACTTGTATTTCATGAAAATTTCAGTTGATTTCAATTGATGAATTTATGGGGTTTTAACACAACATGTGAATTTCCTAAGTATAAATCATTGGTATGATCTATGCATGTTTCTAATGTTGAATTATGATTAATGGGCATATTTTAAAATGCTTTCAATTATAATTTATGTTTTCAAGTATTACAAATTATAATGCCCATCCATGGAAGTTCATAAAAGTTGAGATCTAGGATATATGTATTCAAGCATGATGAGACGTATATGATAAAAGTATGATTTTGAATTACCATGTCTAAGTTAATGTTTTCGAATGATCAAGTCTATGTCAAGCATGTTTAAGTATTGGGCAAGCCCAAATGATTAAGTATGTGTCATGATTTATCCAAATTTCATGCTATTAGCTTACCACATGGATTTCGAGTCTAGACTCTCACTATTTTTAGCGTGTGGTATGGTTTGAGCCCAAGGCTCCTCATGTTATGATTTCAGATTTATACATGTATGGTTTTAGTCAGCTTCATCACTAGACAATGATTCAGCTTCGTTAAAAAATGATGGAGAGCATATGCATATTTTCAGGAGTAGTGTCTAGCATCAAGTAGGCTAAGGGTTAGTGAACCTACGCCTCAGAACTACGTGCCAACGTAGGTATGTTCAGATTATTTGGACCTCCCTTGTGACCTTCCCCTGCCCTCAAGGGGCCTTCAGCTTGATATCGATATCATGGCAGCGTCCTTAGCCCTAGCAAAGCTTTGGACGACTTTGCCTACTTGAGTGTAATAGTTAGGACCACGTAAGCTCTATCATGGTAATGTCGGTTATATGAAGAGTCTCCTATTGTTCCTTATAATTTCAATTATTCATGATCATTAGTCATGATTTTATGTTTTCAGCAGGTTTGACCCAATGTTCAGTTTTACTTATGACTATCAAATTTCAGCTTTTGGTCATTCGATTCAGTTATGATATTCAGTTATGATACTCAGATATGCATGAATCATGTTTTCAGATACTAGCATGCAAGCCCTACTCTCCGACTCTTATGATGAAATGTTTTATGTTGTGCATGATTACTAATTTTACTTACTTAGCTATTTTACTTACCTCACATACTCAGTACATTCCGCGTACTGGCCGCATACTCTATGTTGTATCATTTCATCATACAGGCTCTGATATCCAGGCTCTGATATCCAGGCTCAATCTCACGGCTAGTCAGATTCCAAGGATTAGCATCATCCAGTCTCAATTGGTGAGTCCTCATCTTCCGAGGGCCCTTTATCAGTTGTATTGAGTATTTTTAGTTTTAGACTATAGAGAGTTAGTTGGGGTCTTGTCCCATCAACTCGTCAGTAGTAGAGGCTTTTTGGATATAACATGTATTTAGTTTCAGCCTTGTGTTATGTATTCAGATGTTATGATATTTTCAGACATCCACATTATTATGTACGTTACACTTCTTCTTGATTATGCTGGATTCAGATGTCATGTTCATGCCATGGGTCGACTTGGAACCATCCAAAGATTCTTTGTCCCGTGTCTCAATTCGAGCCTACGTTCGAGTCATGACAAACTTGGTATCAAAGAATTAAGTTTTGAAGTGTCCTAGGGTGTCTGAAAGTCGTGTTAATTAATGTCTTTTTCATGGGTGTGAAGCATGCCACATATATGACGATGACGCTATGATACATTTAGGAAATGTTCAATTCTTTCATGATCTAAGTCGTGTGATGAAATATCTCTATCATTCTAACTCATGCTATACGCATTTGCCTAATCATGCCTTCTCACTGATTTAGCGGAAGAATAAATGGAAATGGAAATGACCACAAGAATGGTAATGCGGATGGGCACAATAAGGCCCCACCAGCCCATGAGGATCATGTACCCGAGCAAGTTGCCCACGCTGAGTTCAGGGTAGTCATTCAGAGGCTATCTCATGCTTTGACTGCCCAAGTAAACCAACGGGCGGTAGCACATGTCCCACAGAATGGGAATGTGGTGGCGGCAAGAGTCAGAGATTTTCTGAGGATGAACCCTCCGGAGTTTCTTGGGTCAAAAGTGGACGATGATCCACATGATTTTATTGATGAAGTTCTAAAGATCACCCACATCATGGGGGTGACTTGAGAGGAGTGCGCTGATCTAACCACGTATTAGTTGAAAGGGGTTCCACACATTTTGTTCAAGCAATGGAAGGATAGCAAGGAAGTGGGAGCAGGCTCTATTGGTTTGGAGGAGTTCCAAATTGCATTTTTGGATCGATTAGTCCCTCGTGAGATGAGGGAGATTAAAGAAGCCGAGATTTTGAACTTGAAGCAAGGGGAGATGACAGTTCAGGAGTATGCCTTACAGTTCACTCGCATGTCCAAGTATGCACTTGAGATGTTGACTGATTAGTGAGGCTGAGTGAGTCGGTTCGCGCATGGGATAGCAGACTACTTGGTCAAAGATTTCCTATCACGACCCGAACGTACACCCGGATCGTAGACACGGGACAAGGGACCCCGAGAGACCCAAGTCGACCCATGGATCATGCATTCAACTAATCTCATTTAAATAAATGGAGTATTAAACATAAAACATCGCAGAAACATAATCATGACATAACATCAGGAAATACCAAACAATTACATAAGCTGAATACTACTTATTTGTCTAGAAGACTCTAATACGTAAGATGGGTTGATGGGACAACATCTCCAACTAACCCGAGCAATTCTAAAATATAATCAACAAGAAAGTTTATCAAACGACCCTCGTAACATGAGGATTCACCAACAAGCTAATATCGTAGATTGGAATGGTCTAAGGATGAGGATGAGCCTGAGATTCGGATCCTGTATCATGAAACGATACAGCATAGAAAGTATGCGGTCAGTACGTGGAATGTACTGAGTATTCAAGGTAAGTAAAAAGGACATTTTAAAAGTAAAACAAACTCATAAATAGTCATAGGAGAAGGACATCATGCTTGCATAAAAAATCGTCGTAATAAAACATAAGGCTCAAGACTTTCAAATCATTCCAACATCATTAATTATCATAATCGTAAATAACTTTATCATAATATAACTTGAGCAAATAACGTAAACATAACAATGCATATAAACATGCGGAACAATGGGAGGACTCGTCATAACTGACACCATCATGGTAGAGCCTTTCATGATGCCCCACTGTCTCGCTAAAGTGAGCAGAGCCGACCCTGGCTTGCAAAGCGAAGGTCATGCATAAGGCATGATATCACATTTCAGGGGATCATTTTCATTACATCATAACATTTACAACCCATGGTGGCACGTGGTTATGAGACAGTGGCGTCGTCCTTTGAACGTCGGGCTGCTCGGGGCTAGACACGGCTCCCAAAAATATGCATATAGGCTCATAAATAAATCATTAAAATCATGCATAAAATTCATTGGCTAAGATATAACATTAATCATCAATGATCCCCTTTAAAACACGCTTAGCCAAGAATCAAGGCCCTTTTCATCGGCCAACAACATAAATCAATAAATTATGAAATTTGTTTCATAAATCACAAATCATTCTTCATCATATGGGCATTGCCCAATGCTTCATCATACTCAATTCCTTCAAAAATATGCTCATAAACATGGGTAACTTGGATTCATGCATTTTCATAATCAATAAACTTAAAATAATGAATATTCATCATAAATCGTAATTTCCATGAACTTCTATAAATGGGCAATTTAGATTTAAAAGATTGAAACATGATGTTGAAGAAAATAATACAAAACCTGCCCAACATGCATAATTCAAAAATAAAAACTCAATTTAAACATACCCATAAAGATAAATCACATTGACATACTTTAGGTAAAACCCCATGGAATTGACTAGGAGAATTCATGAATTTAATCGAAATTGGGCATGGGTGAGGAAGAATTACATCCATTTTAAAACCCTACAAACCTGGGAATAGATGGACTTAAAGTTCCTTGAGCACCCACAAAGAAATTGATAAAAATTTGCGGAAGAAGGCCTTGAATCTCCCAAAAACCTCTCTAAAATCCATGCTTGAGAAAGGGCATGCCGTAGAGACTTAACTCCTCTTATCAAACTCAAAGAATATCCAAAACGACGTAGTTTAGGCCTTAGGAATATAGGAAATTATGAAAACACCCTCATTAAAATGCAGGAAATATCTAGTCTCCAGTCGTCACGAGGGACCTAATGGGTCGTTGCCTTAGGGAACGACTCGTGGCCTTGATCCGTTGAATCCACTGCCCAATCCTCCAAGGGAACCCTACGGGAGACTTAACGAGTCATGAGGTAAGACCACGAGTCGTGGTCACCTTCCGTGGACTACACTGCCCATCCCAATCTTGCAAAACCTGTAGGGTTGACCATAGGTGACCTCACGAGTCGTGAGGTCTGACCATGACTCGTGGTTAGGCCCGTGGCCTCCTCACTCCGACTTTTCCAAACAAAGCTGACCATGAGTCACTTCACCACTCGTGGTCTCTCCTCAAAACATACCTCATGAGTCGTTCTGTGACCTGGTGCAAATTTTCAGTTTTTCTACATTTTCACTTCGGGGTCTGATCCTTGGGTTCCCGGGGTATAACAATATCCCCCTGGAAACATTCTTCCTCGAATGTTAGAAACATGCAGAAAATTCAGAAACAAGATATCACCATATACTCTTTCCAATAATTTAAGTCGAAAACTGACGGAATGACTACCTCCGAAAGGAACTACATAGCTAAACTGTATTCAGACATCACATACATTTACCATATCATAAAACAAACTTGGACATATGAACTGAACGGGAGAAGCTGATTAAAGGTTTAGGGCAAAACTGATACCTCAAACTGAAACGGAGCTGGTAGGGAATAAATAAGGGTATTTAGGCATCATATCTGCTTCGGCTTCCCACGTAGCTCCCTCAACATGCTAATTTCTCCATAATACGTTAACTGAAGATACTTCTTTATTCTTCAGCCTGTGAACCTGACGATCCAAGATTTCAATGGGAATTTCTTCGTAACTGAGGTTGTCCTTCACTCCAATGTTGTCTACCGGAACCACCAAGGCTGGATCACCCAAGCACTTCTTGAAAAGTGACACATGAAAGACGGGATAAACCGAAGATAACTCTGAGGGAAAGTCCAACTCATACGCCTCCTTACCATCTCTTCTCACAACCCGGTGGGGTCCAACATAGCGGGGACTGAGTTTGCCTTTCTTTTCGAACCACATGACTCCCTTCATAGGAGGTACCTTTAGAAATACCCAGTCGTCCACATCAAACTCCAAATCTCTTCTCCTCACATCAGCATATGATTTTTGACGACTCTTAGCGATTTTCAACTGGTCCCTTATCAACTGAACCTTCACCATCGCCTCATGAACCGAATCTTGGCCTATCATAGCTACCTCACCAACCTCGAACCATCCGATAGGAGATCTACACCTCCACCCGTAAAGAGCCTCAAATGGTGCCATCTGGATACTGGAGTGGTAACTGTTATTATAAGCAAAGTCGATCAAGGGCAAATGATCATCCCAACTACCTTTAAAATCATAACACATGCCCTCATATATCCTCAAGGGTATGAATGGTTCATTTTGTCTGGCCTTCTATTTACGTATGGAAGGCTGTATTGAGCTTAACTTGCATCCCAAGTCCTTTTTGAAAAGAACGCCAGAATTGAGAGGTAAGTAAGTACCTCGATTTGAAATAATAGACAAGGGCACTCCATGAAGTCGAACTAACTCCCGAATATACAATTTAGCATAATCATCCGCTGAATCCATGGTCTTGACCGGTAGGAAGTGTGCCGCCTTAGTTATCCTGTCCACCTCCACCCAAATGGAGTCATAGTGTCCGCGAGTACGAGGTAGGCCTGTAACAAAATCCATATTAATCTCTTCCCACTTCCAAGTGGGGATGCTGATATCCTGAAGTACGCCTCCCGGCCTTTGATGTTCGACTTTCACTTGCTGACAGTTTGTACATTTTGCTACGAACTCTACAAAATCTTTCTTCATACCATCCCACCAATAGATCTCTCTCAAATCCCAATACATTTTTGTGGATCCTGGATGAATGGAATATCTGGCACCATGTGCCTCATTCATGATCCAAACTCTCAAATTTTCGACGTCCGGAACACATAGTCGACCCTAGTATTGTAGCACACCATCTCCCCCTTGGGAGAAAACCTCAACCTTCTGATTCCGCACTGCCTCCTTCAGCTTTCTCAATATTGGGTCCTCATCTTGCCTGGATTTAACATAAACTACCAAGGACGATTCTAACCCGTTATGCACAATAACACCGCCATCGATCGAATCGATCAATCTAACTCCCAGCCTTGAGAGTCTATGGACATCCCTCACCAACTCCTTCTTTCCCTCATCCATGTGGGACACACTTTCTTTGGAGAGTCTAATAAGAGAATCCGCAACCACATTAGCCTTGCCCGGGTGGTAAAGGACACTCATGTCATGGTCCTTAAGTAATTCCAACCACCTCCTTTGTCGAAGATTTAGATCCTTCTGTGTGAACACATATTGAAAACTCTTTTGATCTATAAATATCACCATATCTTCAGGGCAAACACCACTGCGGCCAACTTATGATCATGGGTCGGGTAATTCTTTTCATGAACTTTCAACTATCTCAATGCACATGCTATTACCCTCCCATGCTACATCAACACACATCCCAGTCCGACTCTCGAAGCATCACAATAGACAACAAAGCCATCAGTACCCTTGGGTAAGGTCAACACTAGAGCTGAAGTGAGTCGGGTCTTCAACTCTTGGAAGCTTTTCTCACAAGCATTTGACCATTGGAATTTCACCTTTTTCTGAGTCAACTTAGTCAAAGGTGCCGCAATAGATGATAAACCCTCCTCAAACCTTCAATATAACATGCTACGCCCAAGAAACTCCGAATTTCTGAAGGATTCATCGGTCTAGGCCAATTCTTCACCGCTTCGATCTTCTGGGAATCTACCCTTATGCCTTCACTTGATAGTACATGCGCTAGAAATGCTACTGAGTTTAGCAAAAATTCACACTTACTAAACTTTAAATACAGCTGACAATCCTTGAGGGTTTGCAGCACTATTGTCAAATTAGTGGCATGCTCCTCCTCACTCCGGGAGTATATAAGAATGTCATTGATTAACACAATCATGAATATATCCAAATATTGCTTGATAACCCTATTCATCAGGTCCATAAAAGCTGCAGGAGCATTGGTTAGCCCAAAAGACATAACAACAAATTTTTAGTGATATACCGAATCCTGAAAGCGGTCTTCGAGATGTCTCTCTCCAAAACTCTAAGATGATGATACCCAGACCTGAGATCGATCTTGGAGAAGAACTTGGCACCCTGAAGCTGGTCAAACAAATCATCGAGCCTGGGTAAGGGGTACCTATTCTTAATGGTAACCTTGTTCAACTGCCGATAGTCAATACACATGTGAAGGGAATCGTCCTTCTTTCGAACAAATAGAACTGGTGCACCCCATGGAGATTGGCTCGGTCTAATGAAGCCCTTATCCAATAAATCCTTTAACTGATCCTTCAATTCCTTCAACTCGATTGGAGCCATCCTGTAAGCAGGGATAGAAATAAGTTGCGTATCTGGAAATAGATCAATACCTAAATCAATTTCCCTTTCTGAAGGAACACCTGGAAAATCCTCGGGAAACACATCTAGATATTCACACACCACCGGAACTGACTGAATAGTCGGGGCCTCAGACTCCACATCCTTAATCCTAACTAGGTGGTACATACACTCCTTAGATATCATCTTCCTAGCCTTAAGGTAGGAAATAAACCGACCTTTTGACACCGCCGAACTACCCTTCCACTCCAAAACTGACTCACTCAGAAAACGAAACTCCACAATAAGGGTCCTACAATTAATCAAGGCATAACATACAAATAACCAATCCATACCAAGAATAACATCAAAGTCTGTCATGGCTAACTCTACCAAATCTGTGGAGGTAACCTTATGCAACACAGTAATAGGGCAACCTCTATATACTCGTCTAGCTACGACTAATCACCAACTAGGGTAGATACGGAGAATGGTTCTGAAAGAATTTCAGGACTAACTCCGAAACTACTCGCAATGTAAGGAATCACGAAAGACAATGTAGCTCCCGGGTCTAAAAAGGCATAAATATCAACATGAAAGACACGCAACATACTAGTGACCACGTCTGGAAGTCTCCTGCTCCTGGGACGCGGCAAGGGCATAGAATCAGTTTTGGCACTGACCGCCCCCACACTAGACGATGCTCCATGTGGAGCTGAATGAGCTGGAGTTGCTGTTGTTCGGGCGGTCTGTGCTCGACCCCTATCATCACCGTGTCTAGCATATGGACATTCTTGGTGCATGTGCCCCGGTTACCACACCTGAAGCAGACATCCGAACTGAGCAGGCACTCCCAGGTGTGACTCTTACCGCACTTCCTGCAGGCTGTAGAGGTATACTCTAACACGGTGCACCTCTAATCCCTCGACCCTAAAGCCTTGCTTCTCTGATCACCCCTAGGTCTAGATGGAACACTAGCTGATGATGGTGCTAGGGCTAGCGACCTCTGCTGAAACTGTGGATGGTAGCCACCACCGGACCTCTGATGCAAAAACCCACGGCTATCTGTCCGAGTTCTCTTTGCCTCCCCCTCCCTCGCATGAGCAGCCTCTATCTGTTTCGTGTACAACACTATGTAAGGAATGTCCATATCCTGATGACGCATGGCAGTCCTGCAATCCATTTCTAAATAACCGGCCATGCCATGAACAAATCGGCTCACCCGCACTCTTTGATACATCACCAAATCTGGGGCGTACTTTGACAACCGAGTGAACTCAAGCAAATACTCCAGCACTATCATCTTTACTTTCTTGATGTTAAAAAACTTAGCTTCTTTCAATTCTCTAATCTCACGAGGGAAGAACCTGTCAAGAAAGGCCATGTGGAACTCATCCCAACTGATAGGGCTCGCTCCCGCTGCCCTAGTGTCCTTCCATTGCTTGTACCAATATGAGCGACCTCTTTTAGCTAGTATAAGGCCAAGTCTACACACTCCCCATTCGTCACCCCCATAACTTGAGTGACCGTTAAGATCCCTTCAATAAACTCATGTGGATCATCATCCACCTTCGATCCCGTAAATTCAGGAAGGTTCATCCTCAAGAAGATGTTAATCCGAGCTGCCACTGCATTGCGATTCTATGGAACCTGCGCAACAGCCTACTGATTGACCTGAGCAGTCAAGGCCTACGCCAACATCTGAATCATCGCCCGAAACTCGGCGTGGGCAGCTGGCTTTAGTGCCTGGGGCTCCGGAACATGTGGGGCTTGTTGATGCCCATGGTCATTGCCATCTCCGTGGCCATCGTCATTCCCATTCCTCCTTCAGCTCATTCTTCTAGGAGCCATAATTCTACAATCATGAATCGCACGAATTAGAAGGATGGAAAGGCTTTTCATCGCACGACATACAACATGAAAGAATGGAACATTTCCTAAACGTTTAGTAGCCTCTTCGTCATAGGTGTGGCGCGCTTCACACCCTTGAAAAAGACTCTACCTAACGTGTCTTTCGACCACCCTAGGACACTTCAAACCTATTTCTCTCATACCAAGTTTGTCATGACCCAAACGTAGAGCCGTATCGTAGACACGGGACAAGGGACCCCGAGAGACCCCAAGTCAACCCATGGATCATGCATTCAACAAATCTCATTTAAATAAACGGCGTATTAAACATAAAACATCACAGAAATGTAATCACGACAATAACATTAGGAAATACCAAAAAATTACATTAGATGAATACTATTCATTTTCGGAAGCCTCTAATACGTTAGATGGGTTGATGGGACAACATCCCCAACTAACCCGAGCAATTCTAAAACATAATCGACAAGAAATTTTATCAAACGGACATAGGAACATGAGGACTCACCAACAAGCTGTATCGTAGACTGGAATGGTCTAAGAATAAGGATGAGCCTGAGATCCAGACCACGTATCATCAAATGATACAACATAGAAAGTATGCGGTCAGTACGAGGATTGTACTGAGTATACAAGGTAAGTAAAAAGGATATTTTAAAATTAAACCAAACACATAAATAGACATAGAAGAAGGACATCATGCTTGCATAAAAAATCTTCATAATAAAAAATAAGGCTCAAGACTTTTAAATCATTCCAACATCATTCGTTATCATAATTGTAAATAACTTGATAATAATATAACTTGATCCATAAATTAAACATCACAATGCATAAAAACATGCTGAACAAAGGGAGGACTCATCATAACCGACACCATCATGGTAGAGCCTTTCATGATGCCTCACTGTCTCACTCAAGTGGGCAAAGCCGACCCTATCTTGCCAGGTGAGGGTCGTGCATAAAGCGTGATATAAAATTTGAGGGGATCATTATCGTTACATCATAAAATTTACAACCCATGGTGGCACGTGGTTATGAGACACCGGCGTAGTCCTTTGGACCTGGGTTGGTCGGTGCTAGACACGTCTCCCAAAAACATGCATATAGGCTCATACATAAATCATTAACATCATGCATAAAATTCATTGGCTAATATATAACATTCATCATCATTGATCCCCTTTAAAACATGCTTAGACAAGAATCAAGACCTTTTTCATCGACCAACATCATAAATCGATAAATCATGAAATTTATTTTATAAATCATAAATCGTTCTTCATCATATGGGCATTTCCCAATGCTTCATCATACTCAATTCTTTTAAAAATATTCTAATAAAAATGGGTAACTTGGATTCATGCATTTCCATAATCAATAAACTTAAAATAATAAATATTCATCATAAATCATAATTTCCATGAACTTCCATAAATGGGTAATTTATATTTAAAAGATTGAAACATGATGTTGAAGAAAATAATACAAAACCTGCCCAACATGCATAATTCAAAAATAAAAACTCAATTTAAACATACCCATAAAGA
>JACEIK010002456.1:4907-17896 GCA_018107945.1 Datura stramonium
CCGATACAACCGACTTGATCCGGTGCGTTGTCAGAACCAACTGAGCTCATCCATTCTCCATGAGCTTTTGCTACCTCAACTACGGCCCTCTGTTGAGCCTTCTTTCTAGATAATGCAACGCTGTCTCCATCTCTCTCCGCTCTCACTTCTGTTGATGGAGCAGAGAGCCATCCTCATCAAAACTCGCCTCCTCACGAGGCCTCTTTCCCTTATCTTGCACCACCGGCTCCTCAGTGATGAAGTCAAATATCAGTGGTAGCTCTTCTTCGTTCTCATTCTCAATCACTGGAAGCACGGGTTGAGATATCGTAGCTACTGTCATGCAGAAAACTCCCGAACCTCCACTCAGAGTGCTGCTACCTCTGTATACCACCTTGCCAGCTTGGGCGCCTATAATTGTGCAAGGCGCTCATCCATGCATCTCTCAAAAGAATCTAACCGGACATGCACTGAGCTTGAGAGTGCCTCCAACTGCATTGTAACCCACGACTTAACTTGCTCCATCAGCACCTTAACTTGCAAAGCCGTGTGTGCTTGTTGTTTTTCAGCTTTTGCCAGCCGTCTAGCCATGTTGGTCAAGAATTCTTTGGAAATAGTGACTAGAACTGCTGAAGGAGCACTTGAGGGTGCAATAGGTGGTCGAGGTGCTGCTGTTGTGAATGATGACTCTGGAACCTCAACAGGTGCGGGAATGTCGGTTGCATTTGTAGCCTCAGGCTAGCTACCTGTCTCTCTGGCCTCTGTGGGCTCTGCCGCAATCTTAGTAAACAATGCAGCATCAGTCTGCATACTGCTACTCAATGCCTCTGCCAATATAGTCGCTTAAGCGGATGCGGCAGACTGATTCCTCACTCTCGATACCGAGTTTGTGTCATCTCTTATTAACCCAATATCGGTGATCTTATAGACCACCACTCGCTGATCAACCGATGGAAACTCTGGCACCTTTGTCTCCTGACAGAGTCTATCAATGAGGCAGGGAAAGGGAATGGTAGTGCTATCATTTATCTCCCGCTCTCGAATCTCTTCAGCAATATACCATGGGAAATTTATGGCGTACCCCTCCATGATGCTAGCTACCAGTGCAACTCTGTCAGGTGAAAGGACATTATCGTTGCTGGTCGGTACCAGCCTATGCCGAACCAATGTCCACCAGAATTTAGCTTGGAAGTTCAAAGTGGCCTTTTTTATCTGGGACTCGGTGCCATGCAACCACTCAACCAGCGGACCCCGTGTGGCAATGACTTAAGTAAGCCATGTGTACTTTCTGGTTCGTTCTACACTATTCAGCTTCTTGGTCTTGACTTTCTTGAGCTCTGACAGTCTGTGATCGAACTCGTCCGTATTCATCAGGGCATGATAGTCTAGACCATAGAGCAATCTAGAGATGGTCTTCTCTGAGATATCTACAGGCTTCTCCCCAACCAACAACTGCGTCAATGCGGGTCTCTTCTTCCAGTCTTAGCCTCCCAATGCCAGACACTATAACGTGGCTGCATACACTACATAGAACTCTCTGACCAGGCAAGGGCTGTAGCTTCCCGATGGCTCAGTTAACCACCCGAACCTGTATCTATTAAACAAATCCTGCAGCTCAGGGAGGTCCTTGAGCCCCGGGTGACTAGTCTGGGCTCCGCATAGATGCTCATCTTTGGATGACCTTTTTCATTCAGAGCAATGTCCTTGTTGTAAATGACCCTCATACCGCGAACACACCATCACTGCACCTTCCGTGGTTGATCACTAGATGTATGGGATGTCTCTGTCAACTCATCATCTGTACCTCCTTGTTGGGTACGTGACTCATTTGCACCCTCTACATTTGCTACAGTTGTGGTGCCCTCAGGAGCAATCGGGACTATGGCCCCAACATTGTCTTCTGTTCGGCTTGGGGGGGTCTCTTGCAAGTGGAGTAGAAGCATCAACTAGGGCTATTGGATTTATAGGTCTTTGGGTCCTAGCCCTGGTGGATCTCCTCATGAGCTGCTCTTCTGAAACTTCTTATTCCTTCTCCGAGCTACTCGACTCTTCGGAGGAGGAGGGCGCGTCCCTAAGTCTGCGATATGATGGCTGACTCCTCTTCGGCACCTGTTTCTTGGCCGGACCTTTCTTTGGTGTACCCTTCGGAGCCATTGTACCTGTGGAATATTTGTTAGTATACAAGATAATATGAAACATAATCAACTTTAACTGTCTCTGCAGACAGGACGGGTGACTTAACGAGTCGTTGCCAATGGCCATGACTCGTGAGGTCAACCGTTGTCTCTACGCTGATTTTTTTTGTTGGACCAGTGAATTTAACGACTGGTCAAAATGAGTCATTACCTGAGGCGACGATTCGTTAGACCAGTCGTGAGGTACACTGGTCTGTATCTTCTATTTCCCACTCAGAACGGGCTACACAACGAGTCATTGCGTGATACCACGACTCGTTATGTGGCTCGTGCTCAAGAGTCTATGCAAAGTAACTTACCCATGTTCCATATCAACTAAATTAAAATTCCCACAAGCACAGATCATCATATTTGTTAAGGGTCCCGTGTTCAAATTCACATACAATCGTCCTGGCACTAGGGTTCCATAAAACTCATGGTATTTGTTTGAATTCACAATTATTACATGAGAAAACAAGTAGAGCAAAGCACAAAGTAATCGAATACTCACATAAATTGCGATTTGAGCAGAAGAGAGATTTGAATTTGAAATTGCGAGAGGATGTGGCACTTGGGAAAACTGAGTATGACCGTGTGTGTGTGAGTGCTTTGCGAGTGAGAAGTGATTTTGGAATGATGAAGAAGTGGGGAATTTTGAAGTTAAAAATTTTTAGCTTTAAAGTCAGGTTAGATTTGGAGGGCAAAAATCGAGTGATTTATATGTTAAAAAGACAAATTACCCTAATTTGTGCGTGGGTCGGGTCGGGTGGAAGTTAATTAAAAACATACCACGAACCACAAGAGAAATGACTCGTTTTGTTATTTGTTCAATTTATTGGGTGTCGAGTCTTACCTAGGACCTAACGACTTGTGGTGCTACCCAACGAGTCGTGGCATGAGTCGTAGGCCCTAAACTGCAGTATCTTCCTGACGGGTAACTTAACGAATCGTTGGGTATCCAAATGATTCGTTAAGACATTCTTTGGCACATTTTTCAGTTTAGTTCCATCTTTAATCCAGTAGACTTGACGGAAGACCCCACGAGATGTTTTCACTAGAAACGACTCATTTGGTCAACTGTTGTCTACACTGTTTTCTACGACAGTGCTCATGATCCACTTAACGAGTCATTTGGATTGATGATGGCTCATTCTGTGCTTTTTGGCACCAGCAACTCAAGATCAGATTTTTGGTTTTAACTTCAAATTTCCCATCTTAATCACCTGCACACATCAACAAACATAAACACTATAGTTTTCTTACAATTACAACTTCGGTTTCCTCCCAAGAAGTGCCTGATTTAACATAGCGGCACGACGCGGGTATTTTGACTACTCAGACTTCACCAAAACACCTCTATTGGTTGCCTCCCATGCAGTGCCAGATTTAACATCGCAGCACGACGCAAGTCCTCGGGTTACTCAGATTTCAGCTAGATCCCAGAGATCCACCATCTTTATTTCTTCGCTTCTCCCTAGATATTCTTTCACCCGTTGAACATTGACTTTAAAGCGCTTTCCTTCATGGTTTTCCAGTTCAATTGCCCTATGGGAGAATACTTGAACCACTCGAAAAGGCCCCAACCATTTGGACTTCTTTGCCTGGAAACAAGCGAAGCCTAGAATTGAATAGTAACACCATATCACTAGGGCTGAACTCTCGCTTCTCAATCTTCCGGTCATGTTGAATCTTCATTATTAGTTTATAAATTTTAGAAATCTCATAGGATTTCAAATGAAATTCATCTAGCTCATTCAACTGATCAAGCCTCAAGTTCGCAGCTTCGCTCCAATCCAAATTCAGCTTCTTGAGCGCCCACATATCTTTGTGCTCAAGTTCAACCGGAAGATGACATGTTTTTCCATAAACAAGCTGATACGGAGACATACATATAGGAGTATTGAATGCGGTCCGATAAATCCATAGAGAATCATCTAGCTTCCTAGCCCAATCTGTCCGGTTAGCATTCACAGTCTTCACCAAGATGGTCTTTATCTCTCGGTTTGTGACTTCAATCTGCCCACTAGACTGTGGATGGTAGGGAGTTTCCACCTTGTGTTTTACCCCATATTTCTCCAATAAAGTATGAAACAACCAGTTATAGAAGTGCAAACCCCCATCATTAATGATTTCTCTGGGAGTCCCAAATCTAGAAAATATATTTCGCTTCAAGAATGCCGTGACACTCTTCCCTTGATTATTTGGAAGCGCAACTGCCTCTACCCATTTTGAAACATAGTCCACAAAAACAAGTATGTACTTCATCCTATTTGAGCTCACAAATGGGCCCATGAAATCAATGCCCTACACATTAAACAGCTCAATTACGGGGATAGGAGTAAGAGGAAGCTCATGCCTCCTTGATATGCCGCCTTGCCTTTGGCATGCATCACATGCCTTTGTGAAATGATGCGCATCCTAGTGAATGGTTGGCCAATAATACCCACATTAGAATCTTGTGGGTTGTGCGAATCCCGCTGTGGTGACCCCCAACGGAGATGAGTGGCAAGCCTCCAGTATACTCAACATCTCTACCTTAGGCACGCATCTCCGAATCACCCCATCAGCACATATGCGAAATAAGTAGGGCTCATCCCAGAAAAAATTCCACACATTAGACATGAACTTCTTCCGCTGGTGGAAACATAAGTGCTCCGATACAAAATCGCTCACCAGATAATTAGCAAAGTCTGCAAACCATGGGATGAGATCTTGTGAGGCCGCTAACGCTTGCTCGTCAGGGAATGCATCATCTATGTCACGCTCATCTCGAAGTGTTGCATCAGGTTCCAATCTTTATAAGTGATTCGCCACCTGGTTTTTAGTCCTTTTTCGGTCTTTTACCTTAAACTCGAACTCTTGTAGTAGAAGAACCCATCGAATCAACTATGGCTTGGCATCCTTCTTTGACATCAGATACCTCAAAGCTGCATGGTATGTATGGACTATCACCTTAGTTCCAAGAAAGTATGCCCAAAACTTCTCAAATGCAAAAACTACAGCCAACAACTCCTATTCTGTCGCGGTGTAATTATTCTGAGCTGCATTAAGAGCCTTGCTAGCGTAATAAATAGGATGGAAAATATTTTCACACCTATGGTCCAACACATCTCCCAGGGCCACTCCACTAGCAACACACATAACCTCGAATGGTAAAGACCAGTCAGGTGCCACTATAATCGTGGCAGTGGTCAATCTCTCTTTTAGGCATTCAAACGCCTTCAGACATGCCTCATCAAAAACAAACTTCACCTCTTTATCAAGTAGTTTACATAAAGGATGTGCTATCTTTGAGAAGTCCTTGATGAATCTCCTGTAAAACCCTGCATGACCCAAAAAGGTTCGAACACCTTTCACAGAAATTGGAGGTGGTAGAATAGAAATTACTTCGATCCTTGCCCTGTCCACCTCAATACCCTTACCAAAAATCTTGTGCCCTAGAACTATACCTTCTTTGACCATGAAATGAAACTTTTCCCAGTTCAGTACCAAGTTGGTCTCTTCACATCTATGAAACACCTTGCTCAAATGAGCTAAACAATCCTCGAATGAATCTCCCACTACCGAAAAGTCATTCATAAAGACTTCAATGGTGTCCTCCATAATGTCAGAAAATATGGACATCATGCAACGCTGAAAAGTGGTGGGTTTGTTACATAACCCGAACAATATCCTCTTGAATACAAATGTACCATATGGACAAGTGAAAGTGGTTATCTCTTGGTCTTTATGGGATATAGATAACTATGATTGTACCCCAAATAAACATCAAGAAAACAGTACCATCCTCTACCTGCAAGTCGATCTAGCATCTGGTCCATGAATGGAATAGGAAAGTGATCTTTCTGAGTCCAACGGTTCAACTTCCTATAATCCATGCATACTCTCCAACGGGTAATTGGTCTAAGCGGAATGAGCTCATTGTTAGCATTTGGGACCACTGTGATTCCTCCCTTCTTCAGTACACACTGAACTAGGCTCACCCATTTGCTGTCAGCAATAGGGTAAACCACACCCGCATCCAACCACTTGATGATTTCCTTCTTCACCACCTCTTGCATAGGTGGATTCAACCTACGCCGATGCTCAATGATCAAAATATAATCTGGCTCAACCTGGATCTCATGAGTGCAAGTACCGGCTGGGATTCCAATAATGTCTGCAATGGTCCACCCTATGACTTTTTTGTATCTCTTCAAAATGGAGACCAAAGCCTCTATTTTCCATTCCTCCAAGTCAGCTACAACAATGACCGGTAAAGTGTTACCAATTCCCAAAAATACATACCAGAAGTGAGACGGGAGTGCTTTGAGCTCCAATATTGGAGGCTCCTCAATAGATGGCTTGGCTGGTGGGGTAACCCAATTCTTCAGATCAAGATCAATCTTCTTTAGAGCATAAGTATATAACCCCATGCCAGCAAGTGTATTAACAATCTTCTCACCCCTATGGATCTCCTTAGCACCAGCGTCTATCAAAACAACTGCTAATTCATCAAGAATCAATAGCTCCTCCATAGGCATAGTTGGGAACTCAATATCCACAACATCTATTACTGAGACCACCCTCATGTCATTTGGCTGCTTCATGAATCTGCATACATTGAATGTCACTTTCTTATTGTTCAACCAAATTTTTAGCTGTCTAGACTCCATATATACAAGAGCACGTCCGGTGGAGAGGAATGGTCACCCCAAGATAATGGGGACCTCAAAATCAACTTCACAGTCCAGGATGACAAAATCGGCTGGAAATATAAAGGACTCCACTTTCACTAGAACATCATAGAGAATTCCCATCGAATTTTTCACCGTACGATTTGCCATCAAAAGACGCATTGTAGTCAGTTTGGGGGCTCCCAAGCCCAACTGTCTGAACACTACTAGCAGCATCAAGTTAATACTAGCACCCAAATCACATAGCGCCTTAGCAAAACTAAAGGCTCCAATAGTGTATGATATGGTGAATGCTCTAGGGTCTTCCTTTTTCTGAACAAGAGAAGGGGTTGCTATTGAACTACAGTGGTGCAAGTTATTTGTAGGTTCAAAGCTTACAATCGTTTTTCTAGTGACATGGTCCTTCATGAATTTAGCATAGTCGGGCATCTGATCAAGTGCCTCCACTAATAGGATGTTCACAGATAATTTTTTCAACATGGAGATAAATTTGTGATACTTCCCATCTTCGACCTTTTTATTCAACCGCTGTGGAAAAGGGGGAGGAGGTCTAGGGATCGGTGTGAACTTTTGCGGTGCCCTTCTCCTTCTCATTACTAGATCCATGCTCCTTTGCATTACTAGGAGCAGTCTTTACCACTGAATCATCGACCAAAGTTCGATCTTCGAAATCTGCCATCCTATCGTCATCAACCAATACAGGCTCTACTGATTCATCAATCACAACCAACCTAGGAGGATCAACTGTCGCCTTCCCACTCCTAGTAGTGACCACCATGCAATGACTGTCATTTTTTGGATTCTGCACTGTATTACTGGAAATTGTTCCTTTCTGCCTCTAGTTCATCGCAACATACATCAGACTTAGCTGCTTCTCAGTCTCCTTAATGGCCACGGCATGTGATTCCACCTTTTGACTCATACCCAAAAATATCAGGCCGGAGCTCCTTGGAATGGCCATCTGTTGCCTCCATCTGCTTAAGTACCTTGGAAAACATGTCTTCAACCCTCGAACTACTAGAATCTGGCTCACGGTTCCTTGGAGGAACATATAGACCTCTTCTATCATTCTTGTACTCCTCACACTTCTTCTAGTCTCCATTGTCTCTGTATTGGCCTCGGTTGTAATTGTTATCCCTGTAGTAGTTCCGACCTTGGCTCCCCTGACCTTGACTCCAAGAGTATTGGTTAGACCCTTGGGTGTTGGTTATAAAACCCGCCCCTTGATCATTCAGATAATTAACCGCCTCCAAAGATTCTGATTCACCTCCATTGTTTCTCGAGGCCTTACCCTGAGAACCCACAACATTTACCTTTTCAGCTCCGGCTCCCATAAAATGCTTAGCAAGCAGCCCCATTGTGGTCTTTATCTCAGAAAAATCTTGATATCGCTCTTCATCCTTCCTTCTCTGCTCCACATACATACCTATCGCATAAGTACCAGCTGGAGTCTCCGACTCTCTTGTGTGCCATGCGTGGTTGGTTTTAGTGATTCTGTCTAGTAGCTCAATATAAATTTTCCTCCAGACATGATATCAACCAATGCCTTGGTGTTAGTATTTAAAGACCTATAGAAAATTTCCAGTAATGTATCATCTGGGATCCTATGGTTTGGCACCCTTTTGAGCTTCTTGTTGAACCTTAACCATGTCTTGTGAAGTGCCTCAAAACTTAGCTACCTGAAGTTGTATATCTCATCTTTCAGTTGCAAAGCTCTGGAAGGTGGGAAAAATATTTCAAGAAAATCGCTTTTCAACTCCCTCCATTTGTAGTGATAGAATCGTTGGGCAGTTCTGCCAACCAGAGCATTGCCTCACTCCCTAATGAAAAGGAAAATAACCTCAGCCAAATTGCATCCTGACTCACTCCCAGTTGTTTATAAGCTTTGCAGATACCCACAAAATTTGTCAAGTGAGTATGTGCATCATCAGTTGCATGACCCATAAATATCCCCTTCATGTTGAGCAGTTGGATCATAGCACATGAGATGATACAACATAGAAAGTATGCGGTCAGTATGTGNCCATAAATATCCCCTTCATGTTGAGCAGTTGGATCATAGCACTGTAATATCAAACTTTAAGCCAACAGGAAAAGGGGAAGGGACAATAACTCCAGTGACACTGGCTTTATCAATATCAGCATCATCATCCTAATCAAAATATCGGTGCCTCTACTGATCTGGACCTCTGTTCCTTCTAGCTTGCTCTGCTTCAGCAGCTAGGCATTTCTCTTCAGCAACCCTTGCTAGCTCTCTATCTCTTGCCCGAGCTTGTTCCTCTGCCAACATTCTAGTTGTAGCTTGGTCCACTGTCTCTTGCTCTTGTATGTTGGCCATTCTTCTTATATTTCTCAGTGTTTGTTCAAGTTCATGATCAACTTGAACCAGGGATTTTCCTTGGCTTCTAGTACTGGGCATGCACAAACCTAAAACATGTTAAGAATAAAAACAACAAAAGAAAAATAAAAAGGAAATAAGAACCAGTAGTAAAGCAAACACAATTAACAAAAGCCTTAGCCGTATTCCCCAGCAACGATGCCAAAATTTGATGTCGCCCAAATTACACCTCACAATTGAGATATAAAGCAGTCGATGCCAAATATAGAATCCAACAAAGGTTGGGGTTGATCCTACGAGGAATATGGAAAGAACTTGAGTTAATGTGAATAACTATTATTATCAGCTAACTTTTTTCCGATGGGGGGAAAATTGAAAAATAAAATAATAAACACTAGTAAAGACTAGTAAATTCTTAAATCAATTTTGGTTTGTATTCAATCAACAAGTTACTAGGACTGTGATCCCTATGACTACATAACCATAACACTTTTATACTAGTGATCTATTTCGGTGTTTAAAATGCAATATTGGTAAGTTAGGTTCACCTAAATGGTTGATCCCCTATCTAGATGATTATCACCATGCAACTTGGTCCATATACGTGTGTATGCTTAATTAACCCTTACCTTTAATATCGGATTAACTATCCCCGGACAAGTTTAAACTATTAGATGAGGGTTGATAGCCTCAAATCTCTGTTGTTAATCCCTTTTCCCATTCACTACCCCCTTGGTTCGGCAAGTAAGAATAAGGCGATTTCTAATGCTTGCAACCGTTAAGAAATAATTAAAACAAAGGGAAAAACAATACATGCATTAAACCCCATTCAAGAATCACTAAGTGTTTAACCTATGTGTGTTAATTCATCATGGTTCCCACAACCCTAGTTATGGGTTTAGCTAACTTGAATAATCACAATCACAAAATATAGAGTAAATCATAATTGTAACTTACAAAACTCGTAGAAGAAAACCACGTGTATTGAATAAAACTCTAAAACCGATGAACAAAACTTCAATGTCGTTTTATTCCCAAAATCAAGAACAAAATTACAAACTTTGTTTCTTGAACTAAGAAAGATTGTTCACAACACTAAAATCCATGTGAAAGTAGTAAAAATAAACTGTACCCGAAAAATAAACCTAAATATTGTATTTATAGTTTCAAACTAATCTTATCCTAACTAAAATTGGATTCCAGGTCGGCATGGGTAACGGGCCAAGTAAGAACTCGTTAAGTCTCCTAACGAGTCGTGATTAGTGAAAATCAATCGTCCTCAATAGTAGGCCCAGTCTTGGTGACGGGTCACCTAACGACTCATCATGTCAGGGCACGAGTCGTTAGGCCTCTCGTGGTCTTGGTTCTTTAGAATTCTAGTGCATACGACTGTTCATACCAGTGCTCTCATAACGAGTCGTCCAATCATCCGATGACTCATTACGTCTTCCATTGCCTTCACTGGGTATTTTTCAGAAATCATCTTCCCAACCTTCACTACTGGCTGAACGACTCGTTACCAGATGTAATGAGTCGTGCCTTCAACTCGTGATGTGCACTGGTTCCTTTTCACAAAATTTCATTACTTCCCACAACTTTAGGCACGAGTCGTGCATTGAGACAACGACTCGTGGCCTAGGCATCAGCCTTCAGTTCAGTCCATTTATGCCTTACTTTGCCTATTTCCCGTTCCGGACCTATTTTTTTTCAACATTTAACACAACACATCATATCTACATAAACATACCCGAAATTTATATATTTTCTTAGTTTTAAGCATTGAAGTGCTGTAAACTCACGACACATCAGTCATGACTTTCAATATGGTGGCCAAATAGCTACTGCTCCTCTCTCTTGCGTCTACTAGGTACAAATTATTTTCCTCTACATTGGACTCCATTCTAAGTATCTGCCGCTCAATGCCATGCACTAATCATTGTCAAGTCTTTGCTTTAACCCTGTTGATATTTGCCCCATTCCTTGCTCCAACTGTTTGATAAGGGATGAATGCAATTCAACCAACTTACCCATACTAGAAAGCTCTTCATGCATTTTGTTTACACCTGATTTTTGTGGACTCAAGATTTATTAGGACCTAGATAAGTATGGATTCTATCTTGGCATCTCTAGAGTCATTTGTTGGTGGTCCCCTATTTATCTAATTTCCTTATTCTCTACCACTGTAGCCTGACCTGTCATAGTTATAATGGTTCCGACCTTGATTCCCGTAGCTGTGCTGCTAGGTGCCTAGATTAGACATTGGGGTACAAGTTGGAAATCCTCCATGTGATAGTTAGAAAAATTAGCATCTTCTTTATAATGGGGGTAATAGTAGTCATACCTGGATGTCTCCTTTTACATGTTAACTGCTTGCACATTTTGTGCATTCATAGAGGCCAAGTGCTTGGTGATTAATTCCACCTGAGCTTTTATATGGGCCATGTCTTAATCACATTCCATCTCTCTTCTCTGTAACTTGGCTGGAATTCCCCTTGAGTGGTTTATAACTGCAGTTTTAGACTCAATAATGTGCCAGGCCCTGTTAGTCTTCGCAAACTTGTCTAGTATCTCATTGTCCTCCATGAAAGTGTGCACCATAATTGACCCTTATGCCATGTTGTTAGCAATCAATTTGTTTGTAAAGTTGAGTGACCTGTAGAATATTTCCAGAAAAACTTCTTCTGGAAGCTTATGATTTGGGCACTACTTTAATTACTTTTTAAACCTGAGCTAAGCCTCATGCATAGCTTCCCCCTCTATCCGTCTAAAGTTATTTATCTCATCCCTTAATTGAATCATCCGTTAAGGTGGGAAAAATCTCTCCAAGAAGGCTACAGTAAACTCTTCTCAGGTGGTAATGGACTCATCTAGAAGCTCATTTAGCCACACTATCGCTTCCCTTGTTAGAGAGAATGGACACAACCTAAGCCTGATAGCCTCTTATCACCCCTAGTAGTTTATAAGCTTTACATATTCCGGTGAAATTGATTAAATGCTGATTGAGATTTTCTCCACTTAGTTCTTTAAATAGCCCCTTCATTCTCAGTACCTGAATCATAGTACTAGTAATGTCGAATTTAGCATTCACTAGTAGAGAGGGTGGCACTATCGCTCCAATAAAATCAACCTCATCCAGATCAATATGCTCTCCATAGAGATCATCTCTCTTGACCTACCGATCTTGTTGGGCCTGTTCAGCCATTTGTAGGGCTTCTGCTGCTATTCTTTCGTTAGTCCCTCCCATAGGAAAAGGTTGAATGATCTGATTTGATCTACCATGTACTGTGAAGAATCAAGAATAAACAAAAATGTAAATAATGTAATATGGACTACAAGCCTAATTTAAACACCAATTAACTATTTCAACACTATATTCCCCAGAACGACGCCAAAATTTGATCCCATAGAGATCAGGAAAGAAATAATATGTTAACTCTTTCAATACTGTATACCTTATTATGAAGTATAAAGTGGTCACTATCAAATATAGTAACCCAACTAGGTTAGGGTCAATCCCATAGGGAATAGGGAAGAAATAATATATTAATTATGAGTAAATCAACCTGTAGTCTAGGAATGCGTATCGCTCGGTTTGGTTCGATTTTGAAAGTTATTGGTTTTACTTATCGATTATCGATTTGTAGACATGCTAAACCGTTAAAGAACCATTAAGATATCGGTTAGTTGGTTAGTGGTTAATCGGTTATTGATCAGTATCGATACGGTTATCATGTTAACCATTAAGATCTCACATGAAAAATCTCATAAGTCATAAGTATGTCTAGCTAGAAAAAAATAGGTGAAAATACAAAAAATATATAG
>JACEIK010002456.1:101819-112438 GCA_018107945.1 Datura stramonium
CACCTTCCGTGACCTACACTGCTCATCCCCATCTTGCCAAACCTCCAGGGTTGACCACGGGTGACCTCACGAGTCGTGAGGTCTGACCATGACTCGTGGTCAGGCCCGTCGCCTCCTCACTGAAACTTTGTCAAACCAAGCTGACCACGAGTCACTTCACGATTTGTAGTCACTCCTAATGACACACCTCAGGAGTCATTCTGTGACTTGGTGCGAATTTTCCATTTTTTCTCCGTTTTCACTTTCGGGTCTGATCGTTGGGTTCTCGGGGTATAACAATTTTGCCGATTACATTCCACGAACTGCCGGCTATAACTGGATGCTCCTGTAGTGAATTCCAGTGTCCGCGATCGCCGGTTGCTTTATTTCCCCAGGGCAGTGGTCTTCATCGTTTCGCTGGTCTTCTCTAGTGAAGCGTCGGTTTTCACTTGATTCTGTTCTTTTTGCTCCCTTTCTTACTCTTTTCTACAAATCAAATATCTACACACAAAAAGGAAAAAAGGGCATAAAATCCATCTAAATAATGTAAAAACTAAGCTAAAGTTCATGCTTAAGAGCCTAATGAGTTGGTAAATTACCAAATCATCAGCAAGTCGTCATAGCTAGTAACGACTCATCCCGTCTAATCATTGGTGGAAGAATCAGAAGTTGTAAGTTTTCCCTAGAAGTAATGGGTGATCCCCTTGAGTCGGGGTAAGGACCAATGACTCATGGTGTGGGTTGTGTTCACTGGACGAGCAGTTCTTGGATCAAAATCTCAGGGGTATTTTAGTAAAATCCTATGCTTTCAGTTCCTAAATGACATTATTTTGGGTATTGTAAGGGTCAGATTAAAGGGTTTTCTCTATCCCAAGACCCTCATTCTCCAAAATCATCCGTAAAGTTCTCCTTCCTCTTCTTCTCTCAAAGCTCAAGAACACCTAGGGTTTCTCTTCAAGGTGTTGCAAGCTCCAAGATTCTTAAGGGAGTTTTCTAACCAGTTATGTGGGACTTCAATAAGGATTTCCTTTCATTCTTGTGTCCCAAATTTTATGTTAAAACCCAAATTCCTTGATTTCTAGAAAAGCATACCTTAAGGTTTCAATCTATGCATGAATTCTCACATGTTCCTATGGGTTTCATGACTCTCATGATAAGCATCTATGTATATTGATGAAATTGCTCCCAAACTCATGATTTACGTATATGATAGGATAATAGTATGATCTTCTAGAATTTTACCATGAATTAGTACTATTTTTGAGACATGTCCCTTATGAAATATGTACATGCTTTTACTATGATTTCGATGTATATGTTTAAAGTATGACTTGAACCTATGAATTATCATGAATCTAGAATACATGATTTATACTATGATTTTGGGTCAATGATGTTATGAATTTCGATGATAAAGCATGATCATGATTCTTCATATTTTTTGGCCTCTTGTTAGTAGAAAGTAGCCCTGATCAGACTCTAATGAAATCAGTATGATATGATTAGCTGAAGTAGCCTAGACTAGATGAATGATGTCGGATTGGTGTCTTCCATGTTAGTATAATTGGTATCCTCAATAGTAGAGAGTGACTCCATCAACTCAGTTAGGGATCCTTCATAGTAGAGAGTGTTCCCTTAACTCAGTCAGGGATCCTCCATAGTAGAGAGTGTTCTCTTAGCTCAGTCGGGGATCCTCCACAGTAGAGAGTGTTTCCTCAGTCCAGTCAAGGATCTTCAATAGTAGAGAGTGTTTCCCCTCAGCTCACTCAGGGATTCTCAATAGTAGAGAAGGGTTCGCTTAGTTTATAATTTTAGTTCCAATTCAGCTTAGTATAGCCTCAGACTTTAGTTCAGCTTAGTCACTATGGAGTTCAGTCTTGGTTTTTAGCACTTAGTCAGTAAGGTGTATGATATCAGTGGTAATATCAGTCTCAATGTATGTACATGACCCTTATGCATCAGCTTTACCTGTATTTTATTTAAACATTTTCAAATAAGAATATCTTATCGGTATCTATACTTTTCAGATAGCATCATTGTACTTCAATTCAGTTATATATTCAGTTTACTTTCTCTCAGTATATTTGCATGTTTCAGTTCCTTTATGTTTCCCATATACTTAGCACATTCCAAGTACTGAACGCATACTTTATATGCTATATCATTGTATGATATAGATCCAGGTTTCCAGACTAAGCCTCGTGGTTAGACACACTCAATTCCCACCTCAACTGTTCGTGGTGAGTCCTCATCTACCGAGGACGAGATTTATGATTTTCCTATTTTAGTTTTATTTCAGTTTCGGACTTTAGGAGTTAGCTGGGGACTTGTCCCAGCAGCTCATCAGTTTAGTAGTGGCTTTCATACATGTATAGACCGATTTAGCTTATGATTTAGTGTTTTAATAGGTTGTGTCTTATGGTGTTGATTAGACTCTTTCTGTTAGCTTCCGCTCATTGTTGATTTTGTTAGCTATTACTCGGTTAGTATCATCCTATGAGTATTCCATTGGTCGACTTGAGGCCATTCTTGGTTCTAGGTCCCGTGTTACAGCTAGGGTGTCAACTCAGGTTGTGAAAAACTTGGTATCAGAGCCAAGGTTTAGAGTGTCCTAGGATGTATGGAAGTCGCGCTAAGTAGAGTCTTTTTCATGGGTGTGAACCGTGCCACACTTATGACAAAGAGGCTATGAGACATTTTTAGGAAACTTCCCCTTTCTTCATGATTCATATCATGCGTAGAGTATGAAACTCTAATAGTTCCTCTCCTAACTCGTGCTTTACGCACTCGCAGATAATGCCTCCCAGCGAGCAAACGGAAGGAGAAACAGTAATGGGCACCGGCAAGCCCCACCAGCCCCAGAAAACCCGACGAATGAACACATTACTCATGCTGAGTTCAAGAAAGCCTTTCACAAGTTTGCGTAGGACATTATCTCTTAGATTAATCAGCAGGTGATGGCTCATGCTCCTTAGAATGGGAACGTAGCGGTGGCTAGAGTAAGAGACTTACTCAGGATGAACCCACCCAAATTCTTGGGGTCAAAGGTGGATGATGACCCTTATGAGTTCTTAGAGGAGATCCAGAAGATCACCTAGATTATGGGGGCGACAGGAACGGAGAGCGCAGACTTAGACTCCTACCAACTGAAGGGGGTCGCTCATATATGGTTCCATCAGTGGAAAGATAGTCGGGGAGTTAGAGTAGTCCCCGTAAGTTGGGATGATTTTATGACTGTCATCTTGGACAGGTTTTTCCCTAGAGAGTTGAGGGAGGCAAAGGCGGCGGAGTTTGTCAACTTAAGGAAAAACAACATGACTGTCTAGGAGTATGCGTTGGAGTTTGCCCAGTTTTCCAAGTATGCACCGGAGATGGTACCCGACCAGAGGGCTCGTGTGAGCAGGTTCATGAACGAAGTGGAAGACTCCTTGGTCAAAGAGTACTGGACTGCCATGTTGTATAAGGACATAGACTTTTCATGTTTGGTGATATATGCCCAACAAATAGAGGTGGAGAAGGTGAAAGAAAATGAGAGAGAGGCCAAGAGGGCTAGAACAGGAGATTTAGAGTTCTCTCATCAGAGAACGAGTGGTGGAAATCCCTCAAGCTCCCAACAGAGATCATCAGCCCAGCACCTTTGACAGCTAGTGTCCCGTACAGACCCAGGGTAAGGGAGATTACATACCCAGCTTGTAAGAGCTACGGGAAGAACCATCTAGGGAAGTGCATGATTGGTTCGGACGCTTTCTTTTGGTGCGGCAAGTCAGGTCATAAGCTCAGAGATTTTCCAGCAGCCAAGCGGGGCGAGAGTAGAGCCCTAGCCACCTCTTTAGCAGCTCGGACAGCCTGACTATTTCAGCAGGGCGCATCCTCTAGTATAGGTGGCGGACAGTGTCAAAATCGCTCCTACTCCTTGTCAGTACATCAGGATCGGGGAAAAGTGCCAGAAGAAGCCACAGTTATGTTATGAGCTATTCGTGTTACTCTTTGCATGATTGATTAGACCCCAATATGGGATAGAAAGTCCCTTGATGTATGTGGAGAAGAGATTGTTGGTACCTGGTGTGAAATAGCTATAAATATGAAGCTTTGAGTAAATATTAAAGGCGAAGGAAGAATCAAGAGTTAGTTGTTTAGTAGAACCTTAAGAAAGATGCAAGAGCCTTAGAATGATGGCTTTAAGCTAAGGGGGAGATGGTAGGTCTATGAGACAAGTCAAATCTTGGGTGCACTAGTGGGGGAGTCCCCACACCAGTAGCTATGGGATGCCAATCCCTTCAGGTTCAGATGATTTTTCTTATGTTTCAGTTGAAGATATACTCTATCCATTCCCATGTGCAGACTTCCAGAATTTCTAAATAACAGCTTCAAACAGCGACGCCAGTCTTACCCTACGAATCCTTAAGTCTCGGCTTATGTCATAAACTATCTATGTTTCTTAACTCATGTCTTCCAGTATGCTCAGCCCTTAAACTCAGTCGTTAGAAGTTTCTTTAGTAGCTCAGTAGATCAAGTTACCTCATGTAGGTGCTCAGTTTTAGATGTCATGAGGGATTCGTGCTTATGAGTCCCTTACTTTCAGTTAGACCATATACCATGATAGCTATTTTAGTATCAGAAAGCATTTTGAGAATGATAACCCAATTCGTACCAACTCAGTTCCCGCTTGAGGAAAAGAATCCTCCCCAGTACTCTATCTAGTTCCAAGGAAGTTTCATGTCTTTTAGTCCCTCTCAAGTCTTAGCATGCTTATGCGATTTAGGAATTCAGTCTAGATATGTAAATCAGCTCGGAGGCAGATACTCCATTAGTTTCAACTTTAATTGCTTAGTTTTAGGATTTCAGTTTCGTCCCTATCCTTTTAGTGTGTTTAGCCTACATTCAAGGACGAATATTCCCAAGGGAGAGATATTGTAACACCCTAGGAGGTTCCTAGTTTTAGATGAAGTTTAGCAGGAAAACCAGCAAAAATGCCTCAAAACGACTTGTGTGATGGGTCATTGGTTGCTCCAACAGCTCGTTAGGTCGATCCATTGGAAGGGTTTCAAAAAAGGTGCAACGGGACTTTGATAACCATGAGAGGAAACAACGAGTCATTGTGAGGAACAATGACCCATTAGATGTAGCCATTGTAAGTCAGCAGTCCTAACTTTCCAGAATCAATGAGTCAAGTAACGACTCGTTACATCAAGTAATGGATCATCCTGATGAGTCATTAAGTGGAGTTCAGAAAGGTTCAAAATATGGGCCAGTAACAACGGAAGGATATAACGACTCGTTGTGATGAGTGATGACCCGTGGTGAGGACCCGTTGGAAGGATTATAGACATTGTTTAGGTGAAGCAGTGGTGATGATGAGTGAAGTCACGAATCATTGTAGCTAGTAACGACTCATCCTGTCAAATTGTTGGTCAAATAATCAGAAGTTGTAAGTTTGCCCCAGAAGTAATGGGTGATCACCACGAGCCATGGTAAAGACCAATGACTCGTGGTGTGGGTTGTGGTCACTAGACGGGCAATTTTTTGATCGAAATCCCAGGAGTATTTTTGTAAAATCCTATACTTCCAGTTCCTAAATGTCATCATTTTAGGTATTGTAAGGGTCGAATTAAAGGGTTTTCCCTATCCCAAGACCCTCATTCTCCAAAATCATCCGTAAATTTCTTCTTCTCTCAAAGCTCAAGAACACCTAGGGTTTCTCTTCAAGGTGCTACAAGTTCCAAGATCATTAATGGAGTTTTCTAACTAGGTATGTGGGACTTCAACAAGGATTTCCTTTCATCCTTGTGTCCCAAATTTTATTTTAAGACCCAAATTCCTTGCTTTATAAAAAAGCATACCTTAGGATTTCAATCTATTCATGAATTCTCACATGTTCCAATGGGTTCCAAGACTCTCATGATAAGCAGCTATGTATGTTGATGAAATTTGTCCCAAACTCATGATTTACGTATATGATAGGATAGTAGTATGATCTTCTAGAATTTTACCATGAATTAGTACTATTTTCAAGACATGGACCTTATGAAATATGTACATGCTTTTACTATGATTTCGGTGTATAAGTTTAAAGTATGACTTGAACCTATGAATTTTCATGAATCTAGAATACATGATTTATACTACGATTTTAGGTCTATGATGTTATGAATTTCGATGATAAAGAATGATCATGATTCTTCAGATTTTTGGGCCTCTTATTAGTTGAAAGTAGCCCTGATCAAACTCTAATGAATTCATTATGTCATGATTAGCTGAACACTCAGGTCTCTGATTAGATGAAGTAGCCTAGACTAGATGAATGATTTCATATTGGTTTCTTCCATGTTAGTATAATTGGTATTCGCAAAAGTAGAGAGTGACTCCCACAACTCAGCCAGGGATCCTCCATAGTAGAGAGTGTTACCTTAGCTCTGTCAGGAATCCTCCATAGTAGAGAGTGTTTATAATTGTCACACCCCGCCTTGGGAGGCATGACTGGCACCTGGTGCCCTACTAAGACCTGGACTGCTGGACTAGCTGAGCCTAAGCACTTCTGGTGCCAGGCTGGCTCTAACNATACGCTATGCTTCTGACTTCCTACTCTGAAGTTATAGAAATATACTGGGGATGGTACCGACAGATGTATCACATTGTGAGGTCCCTGATACCTCCTCCTCCTGCTATATCCAATCTTCTTCCTGTAATAGGGTGTCGTTGATCTGACTTTGTATCTGTAACCAAAGAGTATGATAAGTTTTACGGATTCAACCCTATACTGTACCACTCTATAGCATGACTGATTAAGAAGAAAGAGTAACAATCCTATCAATCCTTGCAGCCTCCTGTCTATAGTATGTGGTGCACAACACACCCATAGACAAGACTCTACTTAGAACGGCTTGAAGACTCCCTGGGATACGACCTTCTATGATACCAAGTTTGTCACGCCCCGCCTTGGGAGGCATGACTGGCACCTGGTGCGCTACTAAGACCTAGACTAATGGACTAGCTGAGCCTAAGCACTTCTGGTACCAGGCTGGCTCTAACTCTGGATTCAAGAAAACGACGGGCTATATAACGGCTGTAAATACCGCCTCCAGCCAACTAGGCCTATAGCCACCAGTAAGAAAACAACAGCTACCTAGAACAACTGAATACATAGGGAACCTATGTGGGCTGACAAGGCCACCATGTTGTCTAGTTATTTTTGAATTAAGAAAACAAGTGCTAAACTGCTACGTGACCAACAAGATCACCACTACCAACTGAATAAGGCCCACATGGCCATCATAAACAAACTAAAACATGCACACGGCCTCACACTACCGGTACAGCTAACCACAGGGCATATACAATCTGCAAGCCTCTGAGAATAAAAAGAGATGGCCGGGACAAGGCCCCGTCCTACCCATACTGGACAACAAAGAAAAAATACACTTCTGTCTTTCAAGCTCCGGATGAAAGGAGCTGAAGGCTCTGTATCGCTGGCTAAAACTACGAGGGGTCTGCTCCTTGTCTACGAGTACCTGCAGGAAAGTAATGCAGCGCCCCAGAAGGGCGTCAGTACCGCTGGTACTGAGTATGCAAAGCAACAACTGGAAATAACTAAAAATAAGTAATATAAATGATAGAATTGAAGTAGAAAGAAATAGACTGTAATTGGCTTAAAGTATGAATTCAAGACTGTCCTCAACTATGCTAAAAGAAGTAGGAGTCGTACCTGGTAACGTGGCATTCTACTATCTATCTATTCATAACTAACATAACATGGCATAATACAGCACAACATAACATAACATAGCACACATAAACCTTACCTGGCCTCCATAAGCCGGAAGGTACAACCAACACGCAATCTATACCCCTATCCCGGTCATTCCATCTCCCATAGTAACTATAAGCATCCTGCCGGTCCCCTGGGTATGCACTTGGGCCCGCTGAGCCCCTGACTATAATTGTACCTGAGTCCGGAGGACTNATATACAATCTGCAAGCCTCTGAGAATAAAAAGAGATGGTCGGCACAAGGCCCCGGCCTACCCATAATGGAAAACAAAGAAAAAATACACTTCTATCTTTCAAGCTCCGGATGAAAGGAGCTGAAGGCTCTGTATCACTAGCTGAAACTACGAGGGGTCTGCTCCTCGTCTACGGGTACCTGCAGGCAAGTAATATAGCGCCCCAGACGGGCGTCAGTACCGCTGGTACTGAGTATGAGAAGCAACAACTGGAAATAATTGAAAACAAGTAATATAACTTATAGAACTGAAGTAGAAAGAAATAGACTGTAATTGGCTGAAAGTATGAATTCAAGATTGTCCTCAACTATGCTGAAAGAAGTAGGAGTCGTATCTGGTAACGTGGCATTCTACTGTCTATCTATTCATAACTAACATAACATGGCATAATACAGCATAACATAACATAACATAGCACACATAAACCTTACGTGGCCCCCATAAGCTGGAAGGTACAACCAACACGCAATCTATACCCCAACCCGATCATCCCATCTCCCATAGTAACGATAAGCATCCTGCCGGTCACCTGGGTATGCACTTGGGCCGGCTGAGCCCCTGACTATAACTGTACCTGAGTCCGGAGGACTCCTGAATCAACACCCCCGGCGTACCCGCTCGATGGGGGTGTATAAAAGTCGACCAAGGAAAAATATGGGGAAACTGGCATCCCATCTTCGTCCCTTAGGGGACGGCATGCCACTCCGCAGAGAGACGTATCCTCTCCCTCTGGCGGATGAGTCGATACATCTATTAACCCTGGGGCGGTCATGGATGCTAGGTAATCCAACCCAAAACAATACAGTCAAGTCTTAACTGATAATACTAACTGCATACGATACATGCAGAAACTAATGATAGTAATGTTTATATATATAATACATGTTGAAACTGATAATGGTATATATATAATTTTTGTCATACTGTGCTAAATATGATACTGAAATAAGATATAATATTTCTGCTGAGAATCATGTTTTATAACTAAGTTTCATGGTAGACGTGATTTACTATTTCTAACATGCTTTTTAAAATTCATATTAAGCTACTATTCTATTTCTGAAATACATTACGGGAACTTATATTGATTTACTAAGTTTCGGCTGAATACGATAATATCCTGATGTACTTTACTAAATTACATACTGGGCATGTTGTACTGTTTCTGAAACTTTCTACTAGAATCTATACTAGTTTGCTCTACTGGAATTACTAACTTGCCGAAAGAAACTAGCTTCACATACCTCAATTGTCGACTTTCTGACCAACTTGCGTAGCTCGNCAAATTACATGAGAATGCACAAATATCGATGGATAAACAAGACGAAATGAAGCATTTGAGTATCACTTGGGCATATAATTCTGCCCAAGATCACTCTTAAAACCCCTAAGTTTGCATGCATGAAAGATAGGCTTAAAATGACTCAGCCCCTCTTAAAACACTCTATTTCGAGCTTAGAACGAAGTAGTTTAGGACCCTAGGGCTTAGGAATGACGAAAATACCCTTCATAAACTTCTTGGAAAAAGTACTCTGCTAGTGACAACGGGCATCACAACAGACTATTATTGGCTAAAACGTCTGTTACACCCCTTGTTGTTACACCCTGAATACCGGACCCCAAACCTGATACCACGATAGGTTCCACGAGTCGTGCCCATTTCCAACTACTCGTGGTAACCATCCATTGACACCACAGCCTATCTGTCATGACCCAAACGGGGGCCTAGATCGTAACACGTAACAAGGAGCCCTGAAAGACCCCAAGTCGACCCATGACATAAGCATACATCTAATCTCAATCAAGAAACTAAATAATCAATAAGATACAAATAGAGGAAGTCTAACTTGAATAAAACATCAGAATACGAAATCCGAAAAGCCTCTAAACATGATGAGTTGATGGGACAAGACCCCAACTAACTCAACAAAACTGAAAATGAAATACATAAAGGAAAGCTGAATAGTCTAGTCCTCGGGAAATGAGGACTCACCCACAATAAGAATGCTAACTNAATAAGCTAACTACGAGCGGGAATGAACCTGAGAGCCGGATCCTGTATCATGAAATGATACAGCATATAGTATGTGGTTAGTATGTGGAATGTACCGAGTATGTAAGGTAAGAAAAAGCGCCAAAGTAAATAAAATTATTTAAAGACAATGCATAATATAACATAAATATCAAGAGTCTGAGAGTAGGGCTTTCATGCATTCTTTTGAAATCATGATATCTTCATAACATAGCACAACATAACTTCATAACATCATAACTGAATCGATTAACTAAAAGATAAATTCTGACATTTATAAGTAAACTAGAACATTGAGTCAAACCTACTTTAGAACATGCATTTACATAAATCTCATGAGTAATGGAACTTGCATATTTTAAACCATGAGGAAAAATGGGAGACTTGTCATTTTAACCGACATGCAATGATAGAGCTTACGTGGTCCCAAAAATCATACTCAAGTGGGTAGAGCCGTCCAAAAGGCTTGCCAGGGCTAGGAACGATACCATGATATCGATATTAAGCTGAAGGCCCATTCGGGTAGGGGAAGTTCACAAGGGAGGTCCCAAAGTCATAATTTATAAACCTACGTTGGCGCATAGTTCTGAGGCACAGGGCGATTGACCC
>JACEIK010002456.1:112684-126077 GCA_018107945.1 Datura stramonium
ACATAGACTTTCATACCTTAGAGAGGGATTGGGCATGGGTGTGAAAGAAATCACCCATTCATTACCTTACATACATGTTGGTATCTGATTCTAACACTTCTTTAGATTCCCAATAGGAAATTGAAAAGAAATTGATGAAATGCTAAGCTTGATCACCCTCTCAAGTTTTCTAATTTGCATGCATGAATAAATGAGGCCTAAAATGAACTTAACCCCTTTAAGAGTCACTATTCATAACTCAAAACTTCATAGTGTAGGCCCTAGGAGCATAGGAATTATGGAAAAGCCCTTACTAAATTCGCAGAAAATAACCGTCAGGTGGTCCCAACGAGGGACCTAACGACTCGTGGTCATAGGTCATGACTCATGGCTTAGGTTGTGAGGTTCACTGCTCAATAGGTCTTCTGGGCTCTTAATAGGAAATATCATGATTCATTACTAGTGACCACGACTCGTGGTCACCACTCGTTATGTATGCTGCCTCCAGTCATCTCTTCTACTTCTCACTCACCCCACGATTGACCTAATGTCTCATGGGGTCAGACCACGAGTCGTTGTCATGCCCTTAGGGATCCTTTTCCTCAAACTTCCAAAACTTCCTCACTAGCCTTCCCGGGAGTCAGATCACGGCTCGTGGGCTGCACTAATGAGTCACCCTACAACTCATTCTGTGCCTAATGCCAGTTTTTACACTTTTCTCAGTTTCAACTCCCAGGTTTGATCTTTGGGCTTCTGGGGTATAACAATATCTCTCTTGGGAACATTCATCCCCGAATGTTAGAAAACCGGTAGAAAAGTAGAGAAAATGCAATCATCATATTCAAATATTGATCATTTAGATCGAAAACTGACGGAATGACTACCTCTGATTTGAATCACATAACTGAACCATTTTCATGAATCATACACACATACATATACATAAAATAATCTTGCGCACATGAACTAAACATGAAACTAAATAAAGTATAAGTGCAAAACTGATACCTCAAGTTTAAACCGAGCCGGTAGAGAACAAATGTGAGTATCTAGTCATCATATCTGCTTCAGATTCCACGTAGCTCCTTCAACAAGATGATTCCTCCATAACACTTTAACAGAAGCTACCTCTTTGTTCCTTAGCCTTCGAACCTGACAATCTAATATTTCCACCAGAACCTCTTCATAGCTAAGGTTGTCTCTTACACCAACACTGTCCACCGGGACCACTAAAGCTGGGTCACCCAAACACTTCTTCAAAAGAGATACATGAAACACAAGATGCACATAAGCTAGTTCTGAAGGAAACTCCAACTCATAAACCACCTTGCCAGCACGTCTCACTATCCGGTACGGCCTGACATAGCGGGGACTAAGTTTCCCTTTCTTTCCAAATCGCATCACTCCCTTCATGGGAGACACCCTCAGAAATACCCAGTCATTGACTTCAAATTCTAACTCTCTTCTTCTCACGTCCGCATAAGACTTTTGGCGACTCTGGGCAGTTTTCAACCTGTATCTTTCAACTAAACTTTCTCTATTGCTTCATGAACCGAACCTGGCCTTATCATTGCCTCCTTACCAACCTCACACCATCCAATGGGCGATCTACATCTCCACCGTAGAGAGCCTTGAATGGTACCATCTGAATACTAGAGTGATAGCTGTTATTGTAGGCAAACTCGATAAGTGGCAAATGCTCATGCCAGCTATCTCTGAAGTCAATTATGCATGCTCTCAACATGTCCTCGATGGTATGGATTATCCGCTCTTCTTGACCATCTGTTTGAGGGTGAAATGCTATGCTGAGCTTTAATCGTCTACCCAAAACTTTTTTAAACGACTTCTAAAATTGAGAGGTAAATTGAGTACTCCCAGATATATAGTTTGGCATAATCCTCTGCCGAATCTGTGATTTTAACCGGTAGAAAGTGTGCATCCTTGGTCAACTTGTCTACCAAAACCCAAATGAAATCATATTGTTGATCAGTACGAGGCAGAGTTGTGATAAGATCCATATTAATTTCTTCACACTTCCTGGTAGGAATGCTGATATCCTGAAGTACGCCTCCCTGCTTCTGATGCTCAACCTTTACTTGTTGGCAGTTCAGACACTTAGATATGAATTTCGCAATATCCTTCTTCATTCCATTCCACCAATAGATTTCCCGTGAGTCACGGTACATCTTAGTGGCACCCAGATGGATAGAATACCTTATCCATGAGCCTCATGTAATATCCGGCTCCTCAAATTGCTCATGTTTGGAACACATAAGCGACCTTGATACCAAATCGCACCATCTCCCTCTTGGGAGAAGACCTCCACCTTCTGACTTTGAACGACTTCCTTCAACTTTACCAAGATCGGGTCCTCATCTTGTCTAGATGTAACATCAGTCACCAAGGACGATTCCGACCCTTTCTGAACCACCACACCACCATCTGTCGAGTCAACTAACCTAACTGCCAACCTTGCGAGTCGATGCACATCCTTCACCAACTCCTTTTTCCTTTTATCCACATGGGACACACTCTCCATAGAGAGTCTACTAAGTTCGTCTGCTGCCATATTAGCCTTACCGGAATGGTAAAGGAAACTCATATCGTAGTCCTTGAGTAGTTCCAACCACCTCCTTTTCCAAAGATTGAGGTCCTTCTGGGTAAACACAGATTGCAAACTCTTATGGTCCGTGAACACATCCATGTGGACCCCATACAAATAATGTCGCTATATCTTCAAGGAAAATACCACCGCGGCCAACTTATGATCATGGGTCGGGTAATTCTTCTCATGGACTTTCAACTGTCTAGAGGCATATGATATCACTTTTCCATGCTGCATCAACACATACCCAAGTCCGATCCTTGAAACATCGCAATACACCACGAATCCTTCAGGAAGCAGGTCAATACCAAAGTCAATCTCCTGCTCGTGAGGAACGCCTGGCAAATAATCAGGGAAGACCTCTGGATACTCACGTACTATTGGAACTGACTGGATAATCGAGGTCTTGGACTCAACATCCTTAACCCTAACTAGATGGTACACACAACCCTTAGAAATCATCTTTCTAGCCTTAAGGTAGAAAATGAAATGACCTACAGGCACAACTGAACTACCCTTCCATTCTAAGATTGGATCATCTGGAAATCTGAATTCTACTGCCCGGGTTCTACAATTAATTGAAGCATAGAATGCAAATAGCCAATCCATGCTGAGAATAACATCAAAATCATTCATGGATAATTCTATCAAATCTGCTGAGGTGAACTTCTGAAGGACTGAGACTGGGCAACATCTATACCCCCGTCTAGCTATAACTGAGTCACCTACTGGAGTAGAAACTGAGAAGGGTTCTGAAATGACTTCAGGACTGACTTTGATGCTAATGGCCATATACGGTGTCACAAAATACAAGGTAGCCCTCGGGTCTATCAGAGCATAAACATCAATATGGAAAACTCATAACATACCAGTGACCACATCCAAGGAGACCTCCTGCTCCTGATGGGATGCTAAGGCATAGAATCTATTCTGGCGCTGACTACCAGCTGACCTAGTAGATGCCCCGTGATGGGCTGAGCGTGCGGGAGGAACTACTGAACAATAAGTTGGGCCTCGGCCCCTAACCTAATCCTGTCTCGAAGCTAGGAAATCTCTAAGCATGTTCCTGGGCTCCCCACACATGAAACAAGAACCTGAACTTGCCAAGCACTAGCCTGTGTGCCCCCGACCACATCTGCGATAAGCTGGGATGTTTGAACCTGCAGGTCCACTTCTCTGACCCCTCAAGACTGATGCTCGCCCTCTATGATCATGCATAGGCCTGGATGAAACACTCAATGCCGAAGATACTGGGGATGATGATCTCTGGTGGGTCGGCTGTCGGTGCCCACCACCTGACCTCGGCTGTGAGAATCTGTGGTCATCGGTCCTGGCCCTCTTAGCCTCCCTCTCTCTTAGATGTGTTGCCTCCATCTGCTGGGCGTACAACACTATCCATGGAAAGATCATGTCCTGGTGGAGCATAGCGGTCCTACAATCCTTTTCCAAATAGCCCGCTACTCCATGCATGAACTTGCTTACCGCGCCCTCTGATCAACTACAAACTCTGGGGTATATTTCGATAGGCGAGTGAACTCAAGGGAATACTCTTGTATAGTCATTCTCCCTTGCTTCAAATTCTTGAACTCAGCTGCCTTCTGCTCCCTCATCTCACGAGGGAAGAACTGGTCTAGGAATGCAACATGGAACTCTTCCCAAGTGACAGGACCTGCTCCGGCAACCCTGCTATCCTTCCATTAGCGAAACCAGATATGTGCGACCCCTTTAAGATAGTAAGAGGCCAACTCTGCGCACTCAACTTCATTCATCCCTATGACTTGAGTGATCTCGAAAATCTCATTTATGAACTCATGCGGTTCCTCATCTACCTTGGACCGAAGGAACTCTGGCGAGTTCATCCTCAAGAAGTATCTGACTCAAGTTGCTGCTTCATTGCCATTTTGCAGAACATGCGCAACGGCCTGATGATTGACTTGAGCAGTCAAGGCCTGTGTAAGCATCTGAATAGCGGGCCGGAACTCAGTGTAAGCGATTGGCTACGGTGCCTGGTGCTCAGGAAGTGGTGGGGCTTGCTGGTACCCATTATCGTTGCCATCCTCGTGGTCTTCACCATTCCTATTTCTCCAACCATTCACTCTTCAAGGAACCATAATTCTGCAATCGCGAATAGCATGATTTAGAAGGATATAAAGATATTTCATCGCATGAAATATATCATGAAAGAAGGGAACATTTCCTAAACATCTCATAGCCTCTTCGTCATAAGTGTGGCACGCTTCACACCCATGAAAAAGAATCTACTTAATGCGGCTTTCAGACACCCTAGGATACTTCAAACCTTTTGCTCTAATGCCTAGTTTGTCACGACCTAAACGGGGGCCTGGATCATAACACGGGACAAGGACCCCCAAGAGACCCCAAGTTGACCCATGTGATAAGCATACATCTAATATCAATCAATAAACTGAATAATGTATAAGATACTCATAGCGGAAGTCTAACTTGATCATAACATCAGAATACGAAATCTGAAGCTGAATACATATATATGTCTGAAAAGCCTCTAAACATGATGATTTGATGGGACAAGACCCCAACTAACTCAACAAAAACTGAAATTGAAATACATAAAGGAAAGCTGAATAGTCTAGTCCTCGAGAAATGAGGACTCACCCACAATAAGAATACTAACTTTGATAAGTTGACTACGAGCGGGGCTGAACTTGAGAGCTGGGTCCAGTATCATGAAACGATACAACATAGATTATTCAGTCAGTACATGGAATGTACCGAGTATACAAGGTAAGTAAAACCGGCAAAGTAAATAAAATCATTTAAAGATAATGCATAATATAACATAAACATCAAGAGTCTGAGAGTAGGGCTTGCATGCATTCTTCTGAAATCATGATCTCTTCGTAACATAGCATAACATAACTTCATAACATCATAACTGAATCGAGTGACTCAAAGATGAATTCTGACATTTATAAGTAAACCTAAATATTGAGTCAAACTTTCTTTAGAACATGCATTTACATAAATCTCACGAGTATTGGGACATGCATATCTGAAACTATGAGGAACAATGGGAAACTCGTCTTTTAACCGACATACCACGATAGAGCTTACGTGGTCCAAACTATCACACTCAAGTGGGTAGAGTCGTCTAAAGGCTTGCCAGGGCTAGGGATGATACAATGATATCGATATTAAGCTGAAGGCCCATTCAAGCAGGGGAAGCTCACAAGGGAGGTCTAAGAGTCATAATGTATAAATCTACATTGGCGCGTAGTTTTGAGGAACAGGATGATCGACCCTTAGCCTACTCGGTGCTAGAAATTACTCCCAAAAATATGCATATGCTCTACATTATTTTATAATGAAGCTCAACATGTCTATTGACGAAGCTCATAATCAATACATCTAAAATATGAAATCATGAATATGAGAATCTTTAGCTCAAAAACATACCACAAGCTGAAAATATAATTGGGAGCCTTCGCTCCAAAACCATGTGGTAATCTATGCATAGAAAAACTTCAACTTCAAACATACCACAAGATGAAAGTATACTTGGGAGTCTTTGCTCCAAAACAATGTAGTAAGCTTAATTTGGGAAAATCATCGTCTATACTTAACATGTGGGCGTTGCCCAAAGCTTTATTATACTTAGAAATACTCAATTCTTATTAAAAAGCTTTATTATACTTAGAAATACTCAATTCTTATCAAAAATATAATTGTAAACATGGGTAGCTTCAAAACCTTCTTTTCATCATAAAATCTCATCATCATCATCATATATCATTACAAATATCATCTTTCATGAACATTTCATCTATGGGCTTTTAATTCATATGACTAGAATCATGATTTTAAATTGAAAATATTATAAAATTTGCCCATGCTTCATAATTTAATAGTAGAATCATAATTAAGTCATACCCATGTATAGAAATAGAAGTTTCATGCATTCAGGTTAAAACCCCATAGATTAGACATATAATTTCATACCTTAGAGTGCGATTGGGAATGGATGGTAAAGAAATTACCCATTAATAACCTTACATACCTGTTGGTAGCTGATTCTAACACTTCTTTAGATGCCCAATAGGAAATTGAAAAGAAATTGATGAATGCTAAGCTTGATCACCCTCTCAAGTCTTCTACCTTGCATGCATGAATGAATGAGGTCTAAAATGAACTTAAACCTTTCAAGAATCACTATTCATAACTCAAAACGTAGTAGTTTAGGCCCTAAGAGCTTAGGAATTATGAAAAAGCCCTTACTAAATTCGCAGAAAATAACTGCCAGGTGGTCCCAACGAGGAACCTAACGACTCGTGGCTTAGCTCATGAGTTTCACTGTTCTATAGGTCTCCTGGGCCCTTAACTGGCAACTTCATGACTCATTATTGGTGACCATGACTCATGGTCACCACCCGTTAGGTACACTGCCTCCACTCCTCTCTTCTACTTCTCATTCACCCCATGAATGACCTAACAAATTGTGGGGTTAGACCACGAGTCATTGTCACACCCGTGGGGATCCTTTTCCTCAAAGTTCCTCACTGGCCTCCCCACGAGTAACATCACGACTCGTGGGTTGCACTAACGACCCACCCCACCACTCGTTCTGTGCCTGATGCTAAATTTTACACTTTTCTTCGTTTCAACTCTCGAGTCTGATCTTTGGGCTTTTGGGGTATAACACTATCTCCGAGGATTCCTCCCAATGGGCACTTACAATGACTCATTTCTCCCAATGATGAGTCATCAGGTAACTCATTACTTCCTCCCAGAACTAGACCCATCTCACAACGACTCACATCCAATGACCCGTTACATCAAACAACAGGTCGTTCCTAGACCCGTTACTCCCGACTCCATACCTACATTATCTCATCAGGGGCACATCCAACGGGTTATTAGTCCCACCAACGACCCGTACAACTACCCATTCTAAGAACATTTCAAGATTTATGCTACTTTTCATTTTTAAATTCCAGGTCTTGTCTTAGGAACTTCCGGGGTATTACAATATGTGTATATCTCGGACAGGGTTGTGGTATTTCAGTTCAGTTATATTTTCAGTGATGTACTCATTTTACTTTCTTCCTGTACACTTGCATGTTTTAGTTTCTTACGCTTCCCGCATACTCAGTACATTCCAAGTACTGACCGCATACTTTATGTGCTATATCATTTCATGATATAGATTCAGGTTTCCAAACTCATCCACGTGGTTAGATACGCTCCATTCTCATCTTAACTACTTATGGTGAGCCCTCATCTCTCGAGGACGCAATATATGTTTTCTATTTTAGTTACATTTCAGTTTTCAGACTTTAGGAGTTAGCTGGGGGCCTGTCCTACCAACTCATTAGTGTACTAGAGGATTTCAGACTTGTATATTGGATTTAGCTTTTGTATTAGATTTGTTCTCATGAATTTAAATTAGACTCTTTTAGTTAGCTTCCACTCAGTTATGATTTTTGTTAGTTGTTATTCTGATAGTGTTATGCTATGATTATACCATGGATCGACTTGGGGCTTCTTGGGGTTCCTTGTCCCATGTCTCGATCCGGGCCTATGTTCAGATCTTGACAGCTAGTGGATCTTTAATCTTGTCGAACCAGTCATGACCTGAAGGGGACCGTAGGTATCTAATCATGGGTGTATTTATACACCCGCTTGTCATATTTTACGCATATTTCATCATGTTATGGGAAGATTATCCTTAGGAAATGCAAAGCTTCATAAAAGTGTGTATTTAAAGAGCTAATAGATGTGTCTAGATGATTTTTGCAGGTAATACAAGTACTCAAAAAAGGTTCAAGGTGTGAAGAAAGAAGAATTCATGGAAAACATGGCCTGGTGAATTGGGAGAAATGGCACACCAAGCACTATAATCCAGAGAAATTGTGCTCAGGTTGGTGCTATGGAAGAAGTGGCACACCAAGTACTAAACTTTAGAAGAATTATGATCAAAACTTTGGCGAATTGAGAGAAGTGGCATGCTAGAGAGGGATAAACTCCGAAAAGTTTTCTAACATTCTAGTGCATTGAGAGAATTGGTGCGCCAACACCTGAACTACAGAATTTTGATCAACACCTTGGTGAAATAGCTAAATTGGCAGCTAGGAGCCAAACTTCAGCAGAAATTCAAGCTAAGTCTAGCGCATTGGGTTAAGTGACGCGCCAACCTCTATTCGGGAGATATTTTTCTAAGTCCAAAAGCTGAGTTACTTAAGGGAAAATTAAAGTAGAATTTGTTATCAAACTTATAAATAAATCGCTAGGGAATTTGTTAGTTAAGGACGAAATTATTTTTGAGGGTAGAACAAGAGACAAGAAGTTTTATTTTCTTTTTAGATTTTCCCTCATTACTCATAACTTTTTGTTGGTTTTTTTGGAATGATGATTCTTATGGTTTCTCTCTTGAATATGAGTGGCTAAACACTTTTAATTTATGTTTTTTGCCAAAATCTTGATGGTTGTAGTTTAAAAGTTCATTTATGCTAGACATTTCAATCTTCTTGTTAAGATTGTTTATACTTACTTGATTTAATGTTTTTTTGTTAGTTTGATCACCTTTCGAATATATTCTATTGGCTTATTTGTTGAACTTGGAAGAGAGAACAAATGAGGGATAAAAGCAGCATAGAGTTGGTTTCGATTCTTTGTCAAGATTTCGGGGAATCGATTTCATTGTTATGGATAGGGATATACCCTGCAACCCTACTTAGTTGAATCAAGTATCTTCAACAGTTGTCTCACAGTTCTCCTACAACCATAGGGATATAGGTGTTAGGGATAGTGAGATAGTTCTTGACTATTCAGAAGAGTAAATTGAGAAATCAGTTCGTAACTTAAAACTAACTGTCTTTGGAAGATTTGGTTTAATGTAATTGAACACTAAAACTCAACTTGAAAGCAATATTTCCAAGACCTGGATCTTAATCATCATTTCAATCAAAACTCTCTTGCAAATGAATTTATTTTATTAGATTTAAGTTATATTTGTAGTTTTAGTAGAAAGTAAACTCAAAACTCTTGCAAAACTATAATTCTATTTTTCTTAGATAGTGAAATAAGGATACAAACTAAACAATTAATCTGACAAGTCTCTGTGGGTACAATATCTGAACATCACTGTCCTATATTACTTGAAGACCACATACACTTGCATATGCGCTTGTTTACATCAAGTTTTTGGTATCTTTGTTAGGGACTTGAATATTGATTAATTATTTTTGGTTGGAATTTTTATTCCACTGTTTAGTATTTTATGTTGGTTGTTGCATATTTTAGGTATTATTTATTCCGTGTATGCCAGTTACTCGAAGTCAAGGACAACCCTTGGCTCACTTTGATCCTAAAATAGAAAGATCATTTCATTGTTTAGCAGTAATGGCAGAGAACAAGGAGCAAGAATATGCCAATAACCCAGATCGAATTCCAGTGCTAAACTTTTCTAGGCCGAATTTAGAGAACGCTTTTAAAATGATCATCAAGTCAACCATTATTGGAAAAATTGAATAAAAGGAGGGAACCATGTTGTTTGTTCAAAACACTTATTAGTATCAAGGCAAGCCGCATGAGGATCCCCACAGGCATTTGATGACATTTGTGGAACTGAGTGAGAATTTTCATTACCAAAATATTTTTCATGAGTATGTTAAGCTCACTTTTTTCCCATTTTCATTGATTGGAGAGGCAAACTAATGCTTCAAAATGAACCAGCAGGGTCCATTACCACTTGCGAATCTCTTTATAGTAAGTTCATAAATATGTTTCTCTCTTCAAGGAGAAAGAAATAGTTTAGAGGAAAGATATCAGGGTTTATTCATAAGGATGGTAAAACCTAGGCTCAACCCCGGGAGAGATACGAAGGATATCTGTGAGATTTCCCTCATCATATGCAGCCAAAGGAGATCATTGGGAATAATTTTAAAGAGGTACTTGTCACACCCCACCTTGGGAGGCATGATTGGCACCTAGTGCCCTACTAGGACCTGTACTGCTAAGCTGACTGAGCCTAAGCACCTCTGGTGTAGGGCTGACTCTAACTCTAGAATCAAGAAAACAACGGCTATATAGCGGCTATAAATACAACCCCCAGCCGACAAGGCCTATAGCTCCTGTGAAAGTAAACAACTAACCAAAGACAAACAATCATAGGGAGTTCTATCGGGGCCGAAAAGGCCGCCAATCAATAGCTAAACAGAGCCCCACACAACCAACACACATCGTCTAAAACACATATGGCCCCACACGTCCGATATTATCTAACAACAGGGAAGTAACACAATCTGCAAGCCTCTAGGAGTAATAAGATGGTCGGGACAGGGCCCTGACCTACCCATGTTGTAAAAACAAATGGAACAAACCTTTATCACACCAGCCCCGGAAGAAGGGTGCTGACGGTTCTGTACGGCTTACTGGAACTACGAGGGACCTGCTCCTCGTCTATCTGTACCTGACGGCAAGTAATGCAGAGCCCCGAGAAGGGCGTCAGTACAATATGTACTGAGTATGTAAGGCAACAAATAAGCTGAATAGGATTAGAAGTAAATAAAAGAAGAGCCGAAAGATTAACATGTAGGCCTACTGATTCGTAATCTACATCTAATTGACACTACATATACATAAGCTAAGACTGCATACTTACATATTTATACACTACAGCTAGCAGACAAGAATTCATACAAGAAACCCACCTGTCCCCCATAAGTCAGGAAGTACAATCAGCACAGAATAACTCGTTCAGGCCCCCATAAGTCCCGGCGAGCACATCTCAATCTATATACCCTTACTCAGGTGTCTACAACTCTACTGGTACCGTAGCCAACCTACCGGTCCCCTAAGTCTACAACTGGGCCTGCTTGGCCCCTGAACTGTAGCTGTGTCTGAGTCCGGAGGACTCCTGATATCTACACCCCGGGTGTAAACGCTCGGCGGAGGTGTGTATAAGGCCAACCACGACAATATGAGGATCTAGATCCCCATCTTCGTCCCTTGCGGATGGCATGCCGCTCCGTAGAGTGACGTATCCTCGCCTCTGGCGGGCGAGTCGACACAGGTATTAACCTTGAGGCGGTCATGGAAGGCTTCTAACTGAGGGAAACCCCAACCCAGGTGCTATACTAACACATCAATCTATCTGTATATAGAAAGCGTATCTGGCCTTCTGGGCCTAACGCTAATGCTACTCGCTTCTGGGATAATCTGTATGGTTGTCTGCAGGCATGCCATGCGCCCGTACTTGATTAGAGGATCCTGATAGTGATCATGATCTCTAATAGTTTGGGATGAATAGAGCGAGGTATGAAGTGTCCTAACAATACTGTGAATGTCCTACTTGGACATCTATAACTCATGAATAGTTGTGGGGTTGTGGATAGCTAACTACTTTATTCTTCTAATTAAACAACTATAGGGCTGGGCTTGGTCGAACTTGCTTCTACGCGATCGGCACCCTGGTCCTTCATAGGGAGCTTACCGATCTCCTTAACTTATGGTTAACACTGTACTAGCAGACTACTACTTACTCCTTAAGCTTTATTTGGATCCACTCGGATCTGTATTATTGTTTTGGGCAATTCCCAATCTTATAGGAAATTCTATATAGACTGGCCCTCTCCTGGCACTTTGTACCTGAATACCTTACAAGAACCGGCTAGGGTGCTGGCCCGTCACTAACTACTGACGTGGACCCCTCCTTGGTGTACCCACGGGTTTGTCAGACTCGGATGACTGGGCTGGCTTGCTGGGCGTCCCACATGATAACTATTAAGTCGACTAATACTAACAATCACTGATAAGGCTAAAGGGATGGCAGACGATCACTCAATACACTGGACAACCCTGGTGTCGCTAACTTTACAATATACCTATTCTATCTCTATTTCTGGTTCTGGCACATGCGATAACGTTGATGACCTCTAGGGATGCTTTCCTGCCAATACAGGCGCCAACTGGTCGTTAGAAGTCCTAACTGCACCCATACTGTTTAACCAACTGAATCGGTCCAATAACTCTTGCGAGCTTCTGAAGTATAGGCCTAGCAACAAACATATAAGTCTACCATTACAATAAACTGAGAACTAAATGAGTTTCCATAGCGCTCACAGCGCGAATCACATTTAACCTGCTCCCTTTTAGCGAGGGGTCCTGCAGTATGATCTGTATACGTTTTCTAGCAGCTAACCAGAATTTATGTAACTGTAATCCCTATTAGCAGCTAATCGCAACATATCTGATATTTATATACGTATATCAATAACAACTAATTACAACATATCGAATCACAATCTAATGGTAGCAACTATCTGCAGCATCTGAGATCATTATTTCTATTCGAGAACATAGGGCGTAACACTGTACGACTAGGATACTTGCCGAGAGTTAAGCCTTACATACCTCGTTCTCCATTTTCTGACTAAGTGATGAGTATCAGCTCGTGTTCAACTGCCCTTCTCAACTGTAATCATATTAATAGAAGAATAGGGCCAACTTCGTTACTGAATTCGAAGAAAACAATAACTTATATATATATATATATTGACTACACTTCAACTTATCGAAAAACGATCAAAAACTCATAATTTCTCAGGAATCTAGATGGAAGAAATACTTACTTTAAGCCTGTGATCATATTGACACTAGTTTGAAACAATTCCATCAACTTAGGCTCGACGGGACGACGATTTGCTGGGCGTATTTTACGAAAATAACTCTGCATCAATGCTCTCTGCAACCTTATATTTACTACCTGTAGTTAATTTAGATTTGAACGGCGTTTAGTGGCGTAATCGAATGATTTCCCAATGTTTTCCTTCG
>JACEIK010002456.1:151805-170428 GCA_018107945.1 Datura stramonium
CTATCTCATTTCTTATATTAAACATCCTCAGTTCGTTTAACACACATTATGGGCAAATTCTAGACATCAAATTGTAAGCATGGTGTATACAAAAAATATCTCACACCTAAATAGTTAAATAATGGTTATCAAGATTATATAAACACATATATCCATATTAAATGTTTCACGTTATTAATCCCAATTTTCCAAGAGTAAGAGTCAAGTTTCAAAAGTCTAAGTGTTTCTACCTTTTCATGCATTTTTTGAGTGAATTGTACAAAGTCTTAATAATACCCTAAGTGAAGCACCTAACATACACAAGGTCTCAAGTTATTGTTCTTCTAATGATTAATTTTACCTTAAGACGGTCGTCATCCATCCATCATTGAGAACAATCATGACTATGACTAAAAACAAATCTAGACCCTCCAATCAGTTTTAAGGGACTATCCAGTAGAAAAGTACCAAAAATAAAAATCGAGAAAAACCAAATAAAAATAAAATAAAAAATATCACTAAAATAGCTAGTAGGACTCATTTCATATATCTCAACAAAATATCTAGGCCTATGTTCGGCTGTCTGGATGACTACACGCAAGTGCACGTGGTCGAACAAGTAGTAAGTGGCTCAAGTAAGCCAAGTATCGATCCCACAGGGACTGGACTGGTCGAACAAGTAGTAAGTGGCTCAAGTAAGCTAAGTATCGTTCCATTGTGGACTGGACTACGGAGAAAAATCTACTCAAATGTCAATTCCATCGTTACTCTAAAATGCAGATAACAATGTGAAGAAAAGTTTTATATTTTCATTATCTAATTTTATACTAAGGCTAAAATGAATATACAAGTGAGTCTGAACTATGAATGTGAGCATGCTGAGGCTAAAACAAACATGTAAAGAAATTAATCATAGATACAAATTGGTTTATCTTTTCTCCGGTTGCTAGTCGGAACTTATGCCTACGGATTAAAACTCTCGTATTTAACCAACTTAAGAATCATGAATCTTCCACCTACATTTCTGTGATAAGAAGAAATTCATGTTCTAGCCATACAAAACCAATTCCACACTTGACTAATACAACTTTCAGGTATATTTCTACCCTTAAGGTAAATCAATTCTCAATTTTCCCAAACTAAGAAAAGATCATATCCTATTAATTCACAACTTTCCAGTTTCGTGCTCTCTCGAGTGAAACCGGATAAGAAAAGATCATATCCTATTAATTCCACCAATTTTCAGCCGTGCTCTCTCGAGTGAAACCTGACTTTTTAGATATACATTACAATATTGGCCAAACATTAATGCAATAAGAACAAGAATTAATAGAACAACCATGGAAGAAAAGATGAAAAACCAGATGATCAATAATTACATTTCAATACAATTGTTCCTAACCCTTAAGAAGTGAAATTAGCCACTCATTTGTGGATTAAACATCGCGTTAAACGAGTGTAAATCATGCAAACAATTGAAAGAAAGGAGAAAGGGATAGAGAAAAACCCTAAGAATTCCGTCCTCAACCGCCCGTAACCCACGTTTGCTTCACCAAGTCGAATACTAAAAATGAACCTATGTGTTCTATTTATACTGGAGAGAATTTTCCCGGAATAATAAGTAACGTGTCACGGAGTGTATCGCGAGCACCTCCTCGTGGACACTTGGCAAACACGGAGGTTTTCCGGAATTTGGCTGCCTGTAATTGTCCACAACGTGGCACGACATGCAATGCGAGCTTGCCTGGCCGTGACACTGCAAACGCGCACCACCGGAATGTCAAGATCCATGTAATTAGGTCCAACGTGCCACAAGACGTAATGCGACCTCTCTCGAAATCCTTGCAAATTAAATCTCCCTTGACACGTATCCGCAAGGAACAGTGGACACCTGGCCTATCACAGCCTCTTTTATTTTTGCTTCCCTTTGGCCAATTCCTTGCTCCTTCCCGAGTCCATCTCCGATTCCTCCCAACATGCATCTTAGCTCCATAAAAAGTATGTTTTTCCCGCAAAACAACGCTAATCATGTTGGTTAGTATAAATTCACACTTTCCTACAATTTACATTAGAATGTACAAACATTGTTGGATAAACAAGGCAAAACGATGCATTTGAGTATCACTTGGGCATATAAATATGCCCCAGATCACTCACCACACCTCATTTTTCACCATTTCTTTTCTCTTTTCTTTTCCTTTCTCCCGTTCCCACCATTTACGCACCCCTACTCTAGCCACCCTCAACTTAAGAATTTTGCTTATGTTGAGGTTCACAATATCCAAGGAAGGACCAAGGAAAAAACAAGTTTACTGTAAACAAATAGGTACGATTAATCGGTAAATCAAAGAAACATGGTCTATTAAGGCTCAAACTTGGGATCAAGGGATTTATGCAACTTTGGTAGGGTAATATAGGCTAAAAGTGAGCTANAAATCATTGAAAACTACAAAACAAGGACTAATCATGTTGGTTAGCACATATATTCACATTTATATAAAATTACATGAAAATGTATACAATAACTTAGATAGACAAGACTAATTTAAGTTGTAAAGTATAACTTGGACATGCTATTTTTGTCCCCGATCAGCCTACCATGAACAAGTTTAGAAATAAAAGCATATATCGCATAATGAAGTTTATTTCTCCCACCCCAAACTTAATTAGTAGCAGTGTCCTCAATGCTAAAACAATTAAGCATTAGTAAGAGTTAAAAAGATATCTCCAAGCCTAATTCTCATCGTTTGTGGGATGCTCTAATTTTGTTACATACATAGCACGCTGCGTGCCTCACTGTGCCCTAGGCACACCATTTCGCGCCTCTCCCTATGGAGCCTGGCTGGCGCATCACTCAGCTCCATGTGGAGTTGGGCTGATGCAGTATTCAAGCGTTTTCTTGGTTCCTACAGATCTATTATGTACTTATGACTTGTTTCCTGGACACTTGAGCAGAAAAAAAAAACTAAGTTATCTTGGATTTCCTCTCAAGTTGCTCTTGATTTAACGTGCTGCACGACATGGATCCCTTAATAATTCAAACTTAATCTAGGTATATCTCCTCAAGCATTTAAACTCCTCATGATTGCCGAAATAATGCTTCACTCTTTGTCCATTCACTTTGAATCTTGTTCCATCCTTAGTTTCAAGCTCTGTTGCTCCATGTGAAAACACATGACTACTTTGAATGCTCCTGGTCACTTTATCCTTAATTTTCCTAGAAATAGTCGGAGTTTGAAATTGTATAGAAACATTAAGTCACCTCGCGTGAACTCCCTTTCATCAATCTTTTGATCATGGTAAATCTTCATTCTCTCTTTGTATATTGAAGCATTCTTATAAATCGCCAATATAAATTCATCCACCTCATTGAGTTGGGTGAGTATAAGGTTCGCAGCTTCTTTCCAATTCAGATTTAACTTCTATAGTGCCCATAAAGCCTTGTGTTTGAGCTCAACAGGTAAGTGATATGCTTTTTGTAGATAAGAAAATATGGTGACATACTATGGGAATTTGGAACGCTGTGCGATATGCCCATAAAGCATCATCTAATCTCCTTGACCAGTCTGTTCTATTGGCATTAAGAATTTTGGCTAGAATTGTCTTAATATCCCAATTTGAGACTTCCACTTGTCCATTTATATGAGGGTAGTAAGGTGTTGCCACCTTATTCTTAACTCCGTATTTCTCAAGTAAGCCGCAAAATAACCTATTGCAGAAGTGTGATCCACCATCACTGATGATTACCTTAGGAGTGCCAAATCTAGAGAAAATGTTCCTTTGCAAGAATGCAGTGACCGACTTACTCTCATTATTTAGAAGTGCTACAGCTTCCACCCACTTGGAGACATAGTCTACTGCCACCAATATGTACTTCACCCAAAAGGAACTTACAAATGGACCCATGAAATCAATGCCCCACACATCAAACAACTCTACCCAAAGAATGGGTGCTAGAGGTAGCTCATGTTTCCAAGACACTCCTCCCTATCATTGACATTTATCACAAGACTTTGCAAAGTCATGAGCATCTTGAGAATAGTATGCTAATAGTAACCATACTGCAATATCTTCTGTGATGTGTGAATGCCACTGTGATGCCCTCCATTGGGAGAAAATGTCATGCCTCAAGAATGTAAATCATCTCAACTTCAGGGACACACCTTCTTATGATATTGTTAGCAAAAACTCTAAATAGATATGGCTCATCCTAATAAATGCAGAAATGGCATAAACATGACAACTAAAACTCAATATAATAAATGCAAAAATCTAATATATGAAATAGCGGATGTCTAAAAATCTAATAACATCTAAATATCTGAATACATAACACTTATCTGAAACTAAAAACATATTATGTCTGATAAGCCTCTACATACTAACAAGTTGATGGGACAAGACCCCAACTAACTTACTAAAGAATGAAACTTGAATACTTAATACAGGCTAATAAGAAGGTCCTCGAAGAATGAGGACTCACCAACAGGCTCAGAATGCTACTTTGAGGATCTGGATAACGGCAGGACTTGACATGAACGTCCGGGCCTGTATCATAAAATGATAAAACATAGAGTATGCGGTTAGTAATTGGAATGTGTTGAGTATGCAAGGTAAGTAAAATCGCTAAGTAAGACTAAAATCATGCACATCATAAAACATATTAAAGATATGATTCTGAGAGTAAGGCTTGCATGTTATTATCTGAAAATATGATTTAAACATAACTAAATATCATAACTGAATCAAATGACCCAAATATGAAACTGATAATCATAAGTAACTGGATATTTGTTATACCCCGGAAGACCCAAAGATCAGACTAGAGAGTTGAGACGGGAAAAAAAATGGGAATTGTTGTTGCAGCCTCAGGATGAGTCATCTCACAACTCGTGAGGATATCCCATGAGTCATTAGGTGACTCATGGGGAAGGCCCGAGTTATCTAGAGGAGTATTAGATGAGTTGAGACCCCAGGGGCGAGACAACAACTCGTGGTCAGGCCCCAAGAGTCATTGGGTCAACTATGGGGAAGGAAAAATAGTTGGGAATAGGAAATATGGGCAGTGTACTTTAAAGGATTCCCCACGAGTTGTTGTCAACCTTAACTATTCGTGGGGTGAATCGTTGGCAGGCTTGGGTCCAAAGTTTGGAAATGAGATAGTGTACTTAATGACTGGTAACCATGAGTCGTGGCCACCCCTGACGAGTCGTAAAGTGACCCATTATGAGCCTAGGAGAATAAATGATACAGTGTACTTGACGAGCAGAGTGACGAGTCGTGCCTCCAACAACAAGTCGTCAGGTTGTCCGTTAGGGACCACCTGGCAGTTAATTTTCAGCGAATTAGTAAGGGCCTTTTTGTAATTTCTAAGTTTCTAAAGCCTAAACTACATCATTTTAGCCTATGAAAGGTGGGTTTTAGAGGGGAAATCTATCCTAAGTCTTCATTCAGGAATACAAGAGAATAGAAGAGTGATAGAGAGGTGATCAAAGGGTGATTCAAGGTTTTCTTCTTCAATTCATTTCAATTCCTCTTGGGCAGTCAAGGGAGTGTAGAGTTTAGCTCCAACCAGGTATGTAGGATTACGAATGAGTGTTTCCCTTCACACCCATGCCCATGCTCTACGAATTTATAAAAATCTATTGAAAAACTATTAGGGTTTTGAAATCGTTTGTGAAAAATCTAATGATTTGCTAATGGGATTTTATGATTTATGAATCTCATCATATTCTATGGATTTTGATCAGGTTTCAAAATTTATTTTACTTATAAAATTATCGATTTCGATTTCTATTCAATTAATCCTACTTATGCATGATCTATGATGAATCGATTTATGATCCTCTCTTCAATTGTTGATATTTACGAATCCAACATGATTTATGAGTTGAAATATTAAATTATTCAAATTCCCAACATGATTTGATGATTTAAAAGTTATGTTCATGATTTCAAATATGCATGGGCTTTATGATTTATGCAGTATTGATGATGAAAAGCATGTTTTCAAGATATCCAATGTTTATAAGCATGTTTTCGAAGGAATTGAGCATTGTAAAGGATTATAAATTATTGGGAAATTCTCACATGATGAAGAATGATTACGGTTTATGAAAAAGGATTTCATTATTTATCGATTTATGATGTTTGCCAATTAAAGTGCCTTGATTCTTGGATAATCATTTTATAAAGGGGATAAATGAATGGTAAATGTTATATTTTTAGCCAATGAATCTTAATGCATGATGTTATTTATTTACGTATGAGCCTATATACATGTTTTTGGGAGCCGTGTCTAGCACTAAGCATCCCGACATTCAAAAGACTACGTCGGTGTCTAATAACCACGTGTCACTGTGGGTTTATAATGATACATTACAATGATGATGATGATCCCCTCTTTTTCATTATATCACATAATGCACGTCCTTCGCCTGGCAAGCCAGCGGCAACTCTACCAACTTGAGTAAGATAGCTAGGGCATAATGAAAGACTCTACCATGATGGTGTAGGTTATGACAAGTCATCCCATTGTTCCACATATTTTATACATTTTCATGTTCTGATATTGGCTCAAGAGATGATTTGATAAAGTTTATTTATGATTTTTATAATGAACAGTTTATGAATGATTTGAAAACCTTGAGCCTTATGTTATGATATGATGTTTATGATTAAAGCATGATGTCCCACTCTTATGATTTTTTATAAGTTTTCATGTATTTTAAATGTTTGTTTTACTTACCTTGCATACTCGGTACATTCCACGTACTGACCACATACTTTCTATGATGTATCGTTTCATGATACAGGATCCGGCTCTTAGGCTCATCCTCATATCTAGGTTATCTCAAAGATTACTTTCAGCTTATTGGTGAGTCCTCCTTTTCCAAGGGTCGTTTGATAGATAGTTATGTTAATTATGTTTCAGTACTTGGCGGGGTTAGTTGGGGGTGTTGTCGCATCAACCCATCATATGTAGTAGAGGCTTTTAGACAGTATATAGTACTCAACTTGCGTGTATGCCAAGTGACTCTCTATGTTATGTTATGATATGATATGATTACATTTCTGCTATGCTCTATGTTTAAATATTCCTCTTAAAATGATTGAAGTTAGATGTATGCTTATGTCATGGGTCGACTTGGGTCCTCTCGAGGTTCCTTGTCCCGTGTTATGATCCGGGTCTATGCTCGGGTGATGACAAACTTGGTATTAGAGCAACAGGTTTTGAAGTGTCATAGGGTGTTTGAACTCCGCGTTAAGTAGAGTCTTTTTCATGGGTGTGAAGCACGCCACACTTATGACGAAGAGGCTACAAGACGTTTAGGAAATGTTCCCATCCTTCATGATCCGTGTCGTGTGATGAAAAGTCTTTCTATCCTTCTAATTCTTGCTATTCGCGAATGTAGAATCATGGCTCCTAGAAGAATGAACAGAAGGAGGAACGGGAATGGTGAAGGCCATGCAGATGGCAATGATCATGGGCATTAGTAGGCCCCACCTGTTCAGGAGCCCCAGGCACCAGAGCCAGTTGCCCATGCGGAATTTCGGGCAGCTATCCAGATGTTGGCGTAGCCCTTGAATGCTCAGGTCAACCAACAGGGCGTTGTGCATATTCCACAGAGTGGTAATGCGGCAGCGACCCAGATTAGAGATTTCTTGAGGATGAACCCACCGGAGTTTCTTGGGTCCAAAGTGGATGAGGACCTGCATGAATTTATTGACGAGATTGTGAAGATCACCCAGGTTATGGGGGTGAATGGGGTTGTATGTGCAGAGTTGACCTCATATCAGCTAAAAAGTGTCACACACATATGGTTATGGAAATGGAGAGAAGCTAGGCCACAGGAGCAGGGCCAGTTTCTTGAGAGGAGTTTCACACGGCGTTCCTAGATCAATTCTTCCCTCAGGAGATGAGGGAGTTAAAGGCAGCAGAGTTTGTGAATTTGAAATAGGGAAGGATAATGGTATAGGAGTATGCTCTAGAGTTACCCCTCTTGTCAAAATATGCCCCAGAATTAGTGATGGATCAGAGGGCGCGGGTCAGCCAGTTCGTCCATGGTATGGCGGGTTATTTAGACAATGATTGTAGGACCGCTATGCTCCATCAGGATATGGACTTTCCTCATACAGTGTTGTACGCCCAGAAGATGGAGGCGGCTCATGCGAGAGAGAGAGAGGCAAAGAGGGCTCGGATAGATGGCCAGGGGTTTTTACATCAGAGGTTCGGCAGTAGTCACCGCTTGCAGTTTCAGTAGAGATCACTAGCTCCAGAACCATCATCATCTAGTGTTCCGTCCAGACCCAAGGGTGATCAGAAGAGTAGGACTTCAGGATTGAGGGATCAGAGAGGTGCACAAGTGGAGCGTACCTCCCCAGTCTATTGGAAGTGCGGCAAGAGTCATGCCGGGGAGTGTTTGCTCGGTTCAGATATTTGCTATGGATGTGGTAGGTTCGGCCACATGTACTGGGCGTGTCCATTTGCTAGTCAAGGTGGTGATAGAGGCTGTGCACAATCCACCAGATCAGCAGCAGCTCCAGCACATCCAGCTCTGCAGGGAGCATCTTCTAGTGGGGCTGGCAGACAGCGCCAGAATAGATTCTATGCCCTCACCTCTTGTCAGGAGCAGGAGACTTCACCAGATGTGGTCACTAGTATGTTACAAGTTTTTCATATTGATGTCTATGCTTTACTAGATCCGGGAGCTACTTTGTCTTTTGTAACTCCTTACATTGCTAGTAGCTTTGGAGTTAGTCCCGAGACTTTGTCAAAACCATTTTCAGTTTCAACTCTATTGGTGATTCAGTGGTAGCTAGGCGGGTGTATAAAGGATTCCTGATCACTATGTTGCCCAAAGTCACCTCCGTAAACCTTGTAGAGTTAGCCATAACTGACTTTGACATTATTCTTGGCATGGATTGGTTGTATGCATGTTATTCTTTGATAAATTTTAGGAGCTGTACAATAGAATTTCATTTTTTTGGTGAATTAGTCTTGGAATGGAGGGGTAGCTCGGTTGTACCAGCAGGTCGATTTATTTCATATCTTAAGGCCAGGAAGATGATTTCTAAGGGTTGCATGTATCATTTAGTTAGGGGTAAGGATGTTGAATCCGAGACCCCGACTATCCAGTCAGTTCTGGTGGTATGTGAGTATCCATAGGTCATTCCCGATGATTTGCCAGGTGTTCCTCCTAAGAGGGAAATTGATTTTTGTATTAACCTTTTACCCGATACGCAGCCTATCTCCATTCCTCCTTATAGGATAGCTCCAGTTGAGCTAAAGAAATTGAAGGATCAGTTGAAGGACCTACTAGATAAGGGCTTCATTAGACCAAGCAAGTCCCCATGGGGTGCACCAGTCTTATTTGTTGGGAAGAAGAATGGTTCGCTTCGGATGTGCATTGACTATCGACAATTTAACAAATTCACCGTTAAGAACAGGTATCCTCTACCTAGGACCGATGATTTGTTTGACTAGCTTCAGGGTGCAAGGTGTTTCTCAAAGATAGATCTCAGGTCTGTGTATCATTAGCTTCGGGTTCGGGAGTGTGATATCCCGAAGACAGCCTTCAGGACGCGATATGGTCATTATGAGTTTGTAGTTATGTCTTTTGGACTAACGAATACTCCTGCAGCTTTCATGGACTTGATGAACAAGTTTTTCAAGCCGTATCTAGACATGTTCGTGATTGTTTTTAGTGATGATACCTTTATATACTCTCGAAGCGAGGAGGAGCATGCCGCTCATTTGAGAGTAGTGCTTCAGACCCTCAAGGATCGTCAGTTGTATGCCAAGTTCAGCTCTTCGGGGTGATGAGGTGGACAATTCCTTACTCCAACTTCAAAGGAGCATCTTTGCATGAATCTATACTAACTCCTAAGTCAGCTGACCTTTGATTTTGAAAGTGCGAGTTTGGACTCGGTAGCAAATTGGGCCATGTGTTATCAAGCGAGGGCATAAAAGTAGATTCTCAGAAAATCGAGGCGGTGAAGAATTGTCCTAGACCGGTGAATCCTTCAAATATTCAAAGTTTCTTGGGTTTAGCTAGCTACTATCAAAGTTGTTGTGGGTTTCTCATCTATTGCAGCACCTTTGACCAAGTTGACTCAGAAGAAGGTGAAGCTTCAATGGTCGGAGGCTTGCGAGAAGAGCTTCCAAGAGTTGAAGACTCGACTTACTACCACAACAGTGTTGACTCTACCCGAGGGTATAGATGGTTTTGTGGTGTATTGTGATGCTTCAAGAATCGAGCTCAGGTGTGTATTGATGTAGCAGGGGAACGTAATAGCATACACCTCGAGACTGTTGAAAGTCCATGAGAGGAATTACCCAACCCATGATGTTGAGTTGGCTACTGTGGTGTTATCATTGAAGATATGGTGACATTACATGTATGGGGTCCATGTGGATGTGTTTACGGACAACCATAGCTTACAATATGTGTTCACGCAAAAAGACTCAATCTACGACAAAGGAGGTGGTTAGAGCTACTCAAAGACTATGATATGAGTGTTCTTTACCATCCGGAAATGGCTAATGTGGTGGCGGACGCACTTAGCAGGCTCTCTATGGAGAGTGTGTCCTATGTGGAGGAAGGAAAGAGAGAGTTGGTGAAGGAAGTGCATCATCTTGCAAGGTTAGGAGTAAGGTTGGTTGACTCTATCGATGGCGGTGTTGTTGTTCAAAGCGGATTTGAATCGTCCTTGGTGACTAACGTGAAATCTAGACAAGATGAGGACCCAATTCTGGTAAAGTTGAAAGAAGTCGTTCGAAGTCAAAAGGTAGAGGCTTTCTCACAAGGGGGAGATGGTGTGCTTCGGTACCAGGGTCGCCTATGTGTTCTAGATGTTGATGATTTGAGAAGCCGAATATTGCATGAGGCAAATGCAACCAGGTATTATATATATCTAGGTTCCACCAAGATGTATCGTGATTTATGAGAAATCTATTGGTGGGATGGCATGAAGAAGGATATTGCGGATTTCGTAGCCAGATGCTGAAACTGTCAGCAAGTAAAGGTTGAACATCAAAGGCCAGGAGGAGTATTTCAGGATATCAGTATTCCTACTTGGAAGTGGGAAGAGAATAACATGAATTTCATAACAGGATTACCTCGTGCTTGTCGACAATATGATTCCATTTGGGTGGTAGTAGACAGATTGACCAAGGCTGCACATTTCCTACCGGTGAAAACCACAGACTCAATGGATGATTATGCCAAATTGTATATTTGAGAGTTGGTTCGGCTACATGGAGTGCCCTTGTCCATTATTTTGGACCAAGGTACTCAGTTTAGCTCCCAGTTTTGGCGGTCTTTTCAAAAGGGGCTTGGGACTCAGGTTAAGCTCAGCACAACCTTTCATCCGCAAATGGATGGACAAGTAGAACGAACAATCCAGATTCTCGAGGACATGTTGAGAGCATGTGTGATGGACTTCAAAGGTAGTTGGGATGATTACTTGCCCCTGATCGAGTTTTCTTACAATAACAACTATCAATCCAGTATCCAAATGACACCATTCGAGGCTCTCTATAAACGGAGATGTAGATCGCTCATCGGCTGGTTTGAGGTTGGTGAGGTAGCTATGCTAGGGTTAGATTCGGTTCATAAGGCTATGGTGAAGGTTCAGTTGATACGGGACAGACTAAAGACAGCTCAGAGTCATCAAAAGTCATATGCTGATGTGAGGAGGAGAGAGTTGGAGTTCGAGGTGGACGATTGGGTATTTCTGAAGGTATCTCTCATGAAGGGAGTCATGCAGTTTGGGAAGAAAGGAAAACTCAGTCCCCATTATGTTGGTTTCTATCGGATTATGAGAAGAGTTGGTAATGTAGCCTATGAGTTGGACTTGCCCTCAGAGTTCTGTTTGGTGCATCCTGTGTTTCATGTATCGCTTTTGAAGAAATGTTTGGGAGATCCAGCTCTAGTAGTCCCGGTGGACAGCGTTGGTGTAAAGGATAACCTTAGCTATGAGGAAGTTTCGGTGGAAATATTTGATCATCAGGTTTGGAGGCTAAGGAACAAGGAAGTAGCTTCAGTTAAAGTCTTATGGAGGAATTAGTATGTTGAAGGAGCTACGTGGGAAGCTGAAGCGAATGTGATGGCTAAATACCGACATTTATTCTCTACCGGCTCAGTTCCAACTTGAGGTATCAGTTTTTCCCTATAACTCTATTTAGTTCTCATGTTCAAATCATGTGTTCAAGTTTCTATTATGTGTACGAATATGCATGGGAAGTATGAAATCAGTTCAGCTATGTGATATGGATCGGAGGTAGTCATTACGCTAGTTTTCAGTTTAAATGAACAGTATTTGGGTGTAAAGATTTCATGTCGTTGCTTTTCTACTTGTTTTCAACATTTGAGGATGAATGTTCCCAAGGGGGAGATATTGTTATACCCCAGAAGACCCATGATCGGACCTGGGAGTTGAGATGCGGAAAAGTTGGAATTGTTGTTGCAGCCTCGGGACGAGACATCTCACGACTCGTGAGGACAGCCCACGAGTCGTTAGGTGACTCGTGGGGAAGGCCTGAGTTATCAAGAGGAGTACTAGATGAATTGAGACCCCATGGGCGAGACCACGACTCGTGGTCAGGCCCCACGATTGTTGGGTCAGCTGTGGGGAAGGAAAATAGTTGGGAAAACAAAAGATGGGCAGTGTACTTGACGGGAGTCCCCACGAGTCGTTGTCACCCTAAACGATTCATGGGGTGAGTTGTTGGCAGGCTTGGAGTCTAAACTTTGGAAATGAGATAGTGTACTTAATGACTGGTGACCACGAGTCATGGTCACCCCTGAAGAGTCGTGAAGTGACCCGTTATGAGCCCAGGAGAATAAATCATACAGTGTGCTTGATGAGCAGAGTGACGAGTTGTGCCTCCAACAACGAGTTGTTAGGTCGTCCGTTAGGACCACCTGGCATTTAATTTTTTGCAAATTAGTAAGGGCTTTTTTCTAATTCCTACGTTCCTAAAGCCTAAACTACGCCATTTTAGCCTATGAAAGGTGGGTTTTATAGGGGAAACTATCCTAAGTCTTCATTCAGGCATGCAAGAGAATAGAAGAGTGATAGAGAGGTGATCAAAGGGTGATTCAAGGTTTTCTTCTTCAATTCCTCTTGGGAAATCAAGAGAGTGTAGATTTTAGCTCCAACCAGGTATGTGGGGTTACGAATGGGTGTTTCCGTTCACACCCATGCCCATTCTCTATGAATTTATAAAAATCTATCGAAAAACTATTGGGGTTTTGAAATCGATTTTTGTGAAAAATCTAATAATTTTCTAATGGGATTTTATGATTTATGAATCTCATCATATTCTATGGATTTCGATCAGGTTTTATAATTTATTTTACTTATAAAATTATCGATTTCGGTTTCTGTTCAATTAAGCCTACTTATGCATGATCTATGATGAATCGATTTATGATCCTCTCTTTAATTGTTGATATTTATGAACCCAGCATGATTTATTATTTGAAATATGAAATTATTCAAATTCCCAACATTATTTGATGATATACAAGTTATGTTCATGATTTCAAGTATGCATGGACTTTATGATTTATGCACTATTGATGATGAAAAGCTTGTTTTCAAGGTATATAATTTTCATAAGCATGTTTTCGAAGGAATTGAGCATTGTAAATCATTATAAAGTATTGGGGAATTCCCACATGATTAATAATGATTACGGTTTATGAAAAAGGATTTCATGATTTATCAATTTATGATGTTGGCCAATTAAAGGGCCTTGATTCTTGGCTGATCGTGTTTTAATGGGGATCAATGAATGATGAATTATATATTTTTAGCCAATGAATCTTAATGCATGATGTTATTGATTTACGTATGAGCTTATATGCATGTTTTTGGGAGCCGTTACTAGCACCGAGCAGCCCGACGTTCAAAGGAGTACGTTGGTATCTCATAACAACGTGCTACCCTAGGTTTATAATGATACATTACAATTATGATGATCCCCTCTTTTTCTTTATTTAACATAATGCACATCCGTCGCCTGGCAAGTCAGGGGCGACTTTTCCCACTTGAGTGAGATAGTTGGGGAATAATGAAAGGCTCTACCATGATGGTGTCGGTTATGACGAGTCCTCCCATTGTTCCGCGTGTTTTATGCATTGTCATATTTCAATATTGGCTCAAGTGATGATTTGATAAATTGTCTTTATGATTTTGATAATGAACGGTTTATGAATGATTTGAAAACCTTGAGCCTTATGTTATGTTACGATGTTTATGATTAAAGCACGATGTCCCACTCTTATGTTGTTTTATAAGTTTTCATGTATTTTAAATGTCCGTTTTACTTACCCTGCATACTCAGTACATTCCATGTACTAACCGTATACTTTCTATGCTGTATCATTTCATGATACAGGATCCGGCTCTCAGGCTCATCCTCATATCTAGGTCATCTCAGAGATTACTTTCATCTTATTGGTGAGTCGTCATGTTCCGATGGCCGTTTGACAGACATTTATGTTAATTATATTTCATTACTTGGTCGGGTTAGTTGGGGGTGTTGTCCCATCAATCCATCATATAGTCGTAGAGGCTTTTAGATAGTATGTAGTACTCATCTTGTGTGTATTTCTAGTGACTCCCTATGTTATGTTATGATATGATATGATTACGTTTCCGCTATGCTCTAGGTTTAAATGTTCCGCTTAAAGTGATTGAAGCTAGATGTATGCTTATGCTAGGGGTCGACGTTGGGCCTCTCGGGGTTCCTTGTTTCGTGTTACGATTCGGGTCTATGTTCGGGTCATGACAATATTGATTCAAACCGTCTTAAAACATAATATCATGACTAATGAACATGCATAACTAAAATCATGAGGAACAATGGGAGACTCATCGTATAGCCGACATTATCACGATAGAGCTTACATGTTCCTGACTATTATTCTTAAGTGGGCAGATCCGTCCAAGGCCTTGCAAAGGATAAGGGCACTACCATGATATCGATATCAAGCTGAAGACTTCTTGAGGGTAGGGTAAAGCTCACAAGAGAGGTCCCAAATAATGTGAACATATCTATGTTGACACGTAGTTCTAAGGCATAGGGTTGACTGAACCTTTAGCCTACTGGGTGCTAGATACTACTCCCAATAATATGCGTATGCTCTTCATCATTTTTCAACGAAGCTGAACCATCATCTTACAATGAAGACAAATCATAACATAATAAACATAATCTCAAAACATAACATGAGGAGCCTTGGCTCAAACCAAACCATAAGCTGAAAAGTTGGAGTCGGGACTCCAAAATCATGTGGTAAGCTAATAACACGAAATTGAAGTGAATCATGAACCATACTTGATCTTATAGGCTTTCCCAAACTTATACATACTTTAGATAGTCAAAATCATGGATATATACATGGTTAATTCGAAATTATACTTTCATCATAAACATTTCATCATACTTGAAAGCATAGATCAAAATCTCAACCTTTCATAAACTTTCATAATTGGGCATTATAATTGTAAGACTTTGCAATGATAAATTTATAACTAAAATCATTATAAAACATGCCCGTGAATCTAAAAACAACATTAGAAATATGAATAGAATTTACCCATGATTGATACTTAGTTCACAAATTGGGTTAAAACCCCATAGACTCATCAACCTTGAATTACATGAATTTATAAGAGTATTTGGGCATGGAAGTGAAGGAATACTCCCATTCACAACCCTACATACCTAGGTAATCTTGTCTTGCACTCTTCCTTGAAAGCCCAAGGAATTGAAGAAGGAATTGGAGAGTTTTAAGCTTGTTCTTCCTTATGAATCGTCTAGTTTGCATGCACGGGGAGGGAATAGGTTAGAATAGACTTAACCCCCTTAAAACTCCCTTAATATGAGCTTAAAACGACGTAGTATAGGGCTTAGGAGCTTAGAAGTTATGAATTTACCCTTACTAACTTCGCTGGAAATTCATACTGCCCCGAGTAATGACTCATCCAACGGGTCATTACCTCGCTCATTGTTTTGCTTCATTTTCCAAGCTCAGATCTGCTACCATGACTGGACAGGATGAGTCGTTACTAGTCCCAATGACTCATCATTTCCTCCTGTTATCACCACTGCCAGCAACTACTCACTTTCTAGAAGTTTTCCTAACGAAAACATACCACAACTCGTTGTCCCATAAAACAAGTCGTACCATGACTCATGCCAATCACCTTGATAAGGACAACACTCACAACGACTGCTTGCCATGACCCGTTACACTGACCAATGAGTCATTCCATGGCTCGTTGGTCCTAGACCTGCCGACCACATTCTTACCACGACAGGGATCCACAGTCCGTGGGAGCTTTCCACGGCTCATACAATGGGTCGTCCTGAGATGAATTCCCAACTTTCCTGATGCACTTCATTTCAAATCCCAAGTATAGTCTTAGGCACTTCCAGGGTATTACAAGATACTTCCTCCTTTTATGGAAGTTCATATTTTCGGGCATTATATCACTTACCAAGTAATTGGAAAAGTATATAAACCATGGAATCAAGTCGTGTGAAGCGGCCAATACCTGTTCGTTTGGGAAGGAGTCGTTTATCTCCAATTCGTTTCCCACTTTTCCTTCTTTATCCAACCTAGATAGGTGGTCTGCAACTTGGTTTTTGGTGCCTTTTCTGTCTTTCACTTCAAAGTCAAATTCTTGCAGTAGTAACACCNCGAAACTTTTCAAAAGCATACACTATTGTTAATAGTTCTTTCTCTGTGACTGTGTAATTCTTCAAAGATGCATTCAGAGCCTTGCTAGTGTAGTAGATGGGATGAAAGATTCTATCATGTCTTTGTCCAAGAATAGCTCCCAATGCTACACTACTAGCTTCACACATGATTTCAAATGGCTTACTCTAATCGAGAGCCACTATGATGGGTGTTGTGATGACTTTCTCCTTTAGACACTCAAATGCCTTGATGCAAGATTCGGCAAATACAAACTTTGCATCCTTCTCTAAAAAACTACATAAAAGGTTAGCATTTTTCAAAAATTCCTTAATAAACTGCCGATAGAAACCAGCATGCCCTAGAAAACTGCAGATCCCCTTAACATAGATTGGGGTGAAAGTTTTGAACTAACTTTAATTTGTATTTTTTCCACCTCAATACCCTTTTCAGAAATCTTGTTCCCCAACACTATCCCTTCCATGATCATGAATTTACTTTTGTCCCAGTTTAGTACCAAATTTGTTTCTTCACATTGTTTTAATACTACTGCCGAGTGTGCTAAGCAATCCTCAAATGAGTCGCTCACCACTGAAAAGTCATCCATAAATATCTCTATAGTGTCTTCCACCATATCTAAAAATATGGACATCATGCCTCTCTGAAATGTGGCTGGTATATTACATAACCCAAAAGGCATCCACTTGAAAGAAAATATACCATAAAGACAGGTAAATATCGTATTTTCCTGATCTTCTGGTGTAATAGAGATTTGGTTATATCCTGAGTATCCATCAAAAAAGCAGTAATATTCTCTCCTTGTAAGCTATTATTATCTGATCTATAAAAAAGGTAGTGGGAAGTGATCTTTTTTAGTGCAACCGTTAACCTTTCGATAGTCCATGCATACTCTCCATCCAGTCACTGTTCTAGTTGGTACAAACTCATTCTTATCATTTTGAACCATCATCATACATCCTTTCTTTGGTACACATTGTACTGGACTTACCATTGGCTGTCAGAGATAGGATAGACCACCCCTACATCTAACCACTTAATAATTTCTTTCTTTACCACATCTTGCATAGTTGGAATTAGCCTGCTATGATGCTCAATACTAGGTATGAAATCATCTTTCAGTTTAATCTTATGAGTGCAGATCCCAGGTGGGATATCAATAATATCAGCAATGGTCCACCCGATGGCTATTTTGTAGGTTCTGAGTACGAAGATCAATGGTTCCACCTGCCAATCCCACAACTTTGCAGAATGATTATCGGAAGTGTATTTAAGGACCACAAAATACATACTGAAGATGAGTGGGTAGTGGCTTAAGCTCCAACACTGGTGGATCTTCTATAGATGGCTTAGTGGGAGAGTTTGCTCTATTTTTCAAGTCAAGATCCAACTTTTTAGGTGCGTATGAATAGGTACCCCATCCCACTATAGCTTTTATTGTTTCATCAAATCCAGCATTATCCCATTCAGATGACTTCATCAATGCGGATGTCAGGGCTTCAGTTGTACCACCCTCTTCTATCAAATCTATAACTATTTTATCCACAACATCAATCACAAATATGACATCCAAATCATTTGGCTATCGTATGATCCTGCAGACATTGAATACTACTTCCTCATTATTCAGCCTAAATTTTAGTTCTCCACTCTCCATGTCTACTAGTGCTCTTTTTGTGGGTAAAAGTGGGCGACCCAAAATGATGGGTACTTTGAAGTCAACATCACAATCTAATATGACAAAGCCTACTAGAAAGATAAATCTCTCCACTCTGACTAAGACATCAATCAGTATACCTGATGAGCCAGCAAGTGTACGGGTCGTGCAAGTAATATAGTGGCTCTTTTTAAGAATCGGAATGTCGAACCCACAGGGACTGGACTACGGGGTGAAACCTTTTCAAGTGT
>JACEIK010002457.1:0-26923 GCA_018107945.1 Datura stramonium
CCACATTGTCTTTGCCTGGGTGGTACAACACACTCATGTCATAGTCCTTCAATAGCTCCAATTACCTTCTCTAATGAAGATTTAAATCTTTCTAACTGAACACATACTAAAGGCTCTTGTGATCGGTGAAAACATCCAAGTGTGCTCCATACAGGTAATGCCCCATATTTTCAATGCAAACACCACTTTTGCTGACTCCAGGTCATGAGTCAGATAGTTTTTTTCATGAACCTTAAGCTTTCTAGAGGCGTAAGCTATCACCTTTTCCCGCTGCATCAGAACACAACCAAGCTCAACTCTGAAAGCGTCACAATACACCACGAACCCATATATTCCTTCCGGCAAGGTTAACACTGGAGCGGTAGTGAGTCAAGTCTTCAACTCCTGGAAACACTTCTCACACGCATCTGACCACTGAAATTTCACCTTTTTATGAGTCAACCTAATCAGAGGAGAGGCAATAGAGGAAAATCTTTCACAAAATATTGGTAATAACCAGCTAGACCCAAGAAATTTTTATTTTCGATTGGGGAAGTAGGTCTTGGCCAGTCTTTCGTCACTGCTATCTTTTAAGGATCTACCTAAATACTCTCTCCTGAGACCACGTGATGAATGAATGTCACAAACTTCAACCAAAATTCACACTTGCTAAACTTAGCGAACAACTACGGTCTCTAAGAATCTTTAGCACTATCCTCAGATGGTTAGCATGTTCTTCCTTGCTTCTGGAGTATACCAGAATATCAACAATGATCACAATGACGAACATGTCTAGATATGGCTTTAAAGCCCTGTTCATCAGGTCCGTGAAAGCTACGGGGGCATTAGTTAGTTCGAAGGACTTCACCATGAATTTGTTGTGACCATACCGAGTTGTGAAAGCTATTTTCGGTATGTCACATTCTCTGACTCTTAGCTGATGATACCACGACTAGAGATCTATCTTGGAGAAACAACTAGCTCCGTAAAGCTGATCGAACAAGTCGTCAATCCTAGGTAGAGGATATCTATTCTTAACAGTGACCTTATTCAACTGACGGTAATTGATACACATTCTGAGGGTACCATCTTTCTTTTGCACGAATAATACTAGAGCACCCCATGGAGAGATGTTGTGCCGGATAAAACCTTTATCAAGGAGGTCTTTTAGCTTCTCCTTCAACTCCTTAAGCTCAGTTAGAGCCATTTTATAAGGAGGGATGGAGATATGATGAGTGTTTGGAAGAAGGTCTATGCCGAAATCTATTTCTCGCTCAAGAGGGACTCCGAAGAGATATTCAGGAAACACCTCAGGGAATTTGCTGACAACTAGAACTGATTGGATAGTTGGGGCCTCTGAGCTTGAATCTTTGACAAGAACTAGATGATAGAAACATCCTTTAGAAATAATCTTCCTGGCCTTAAGGTAGGAAATAAACTAACCCTTAGGTTCTGAACTACTCCCCATTCACTCTAAAATTGGCTAATTAGGGAACTGAAATCTGGCGACTCTAGTTATGTAGTCGATTGAGTCATAACTAGAGTGTAACCAGTCCATGCCAAGAATGAGATCGAAATTGACCATGTCAAACTCTACGAGATCGGTTGGAATAACCTTATTTAAGATTGAGACAGGACAGTTTCTATACACCCAGCTAGCTCTAACTACTCACCAACTTGGGTAGAGACTACAAATGGTTCTAAGAGTACTTTTGTATTGATATCAAACTAGAAAACTACATAGGGAGTGATGAACGTTAGTGTGGCTCCTGGATCTAGTAGGGCATACACATCTAGATAGAAAAGACATAATATACTATTGACCACATCAAGTGAGCTCTACTGACCTGACGAGAGAAAAAAGCATAAAAACATTTTTGGCGCTAACCACCATCCATACCTGAAGTGTTGGCCTGCTGAGTTGGTCGGCCTATTGGAGCTGCTGAAGTGCTAGACTATGATCTCCCCCATCCTGCTGACAGGAATTGTCTAAGCTGGCGTCCTAGCTGTCCACATCCAAAGAAACCCTCTCAGCTCTGAAGGCATTCCGCTGGATGGTTCCTGCCACATTTAGGGCAAGATGTGTAGCAGTTTCTGGCACTGTGACCCTAGGAATATGAGCTAGATGCTCCACCCTTACGATCCTTGCGAGACCGTGAAGTTGGGGCGCTAGCTGAAGTGGATGTTGGAGCCCTCTGCCGCTACTGCTGTTATAAGTAGCTACTACCGCCAGACCTCTGGTGGCCATAATCTTATTTTGTCCAGTCTTAGCTCGCTTATTCTCCAGCTCCAAGTCTTTCAGCTTTTCTACCTCAATCAACTGGGCATGAATGATGAAGCTGGAGAGGTCAATATCTTTGATAAGAATTGCAGTCTTGCACTCCTTAAGGAACAAGTTTGATACTCTGTTAAAAAACTTAAGCATGCGAGCCCTTGCCTCGGCTACCATCTCCGTAGCATATCTTGACAACTGTGAGAACTCCAGTGCATATTCTTCTACCGTCCTGTTGCCCTATTTAAAATTCATGAATTCTATCGCCTTAGCCTCCCTTAACTCCCAGGGGAAAAATCTATCTAGAAAGGATGTTGTGAACTCCTCCCTCTGCACCAGTTCCGCTCCTGCTGGTCTCCCTTCTTTCCACTGATCGTACAAGATCTAGACTACCCCTTTTAACTGATCGGCATCCAGGTCAGCACTCTCAGCGGTGCTAACATTCATAATTCGAGCGATCTTCCCCACTTCATCCATGAACTCCTGTGGGTCCTCTCCCACTTTAGATCCATGGAAGGCTGGAGGTTTCATTCAGGTGAAGTCCCAAACTCGGGCAGCTGCTGCAGACCCATTCGTGTTGACTGGAACCATTTGCTTGTTCACTTGGTTCGTGACTGTCTGTGCCAGTAGCTGGATTGTCGCTCTGAACTCTGCTAAGGACACTAGGTAATCTTGAGGGGCTGCTGGAGCTAGTGGGGCAGGTCGGTTAGCGTCGCCGACCCTTCTTCTGTTATCGTGTCATTGAGGAATGCTCTACCCTGGACAAGACACGATACTTGGAGTCACAAGTAACCCCAAGCCAACCCATGATCTATTATAACTCTGGTAATCTGAGTAATCATAGCGGAAGCTTTAAATAATAAAACTATTTATGAAGAAGAACTAAATCATAAAGATTTATACAGCTGAAAGCAAAACTAAAAAATCTAAATCTATGCCTGAAAGCCATCTATATCTGATGAGTTGCTGGGACAAGCCCATAGCTAACTCTAAATTCTAACTGTATGAGAATAACTGAAGAAAAATAAACATCGTCCTTGAAACATGAGGACTCACCATTGGTGCAGCTGATAACTCCTGGAGAAGATCTACTAACAGTGCTGAGACTAAGAACCTGCGGTTGTATCATGATACGATATAACATAGAAGGTATGCATCAGTACTTTGAATGTACTGAGTAAGTGAGAGAATATACCATAAGGAGTACTATAAATACATGCAATGACCAACTGAAAATGCTAAAACTGATTAAACTAAAATATACTGAAATAGTCAAAATGACCCCGTCTGATGGTCATAAACATGCCATCAATCTGAACTAATTGTGTTGGAATGATCTGAACTGAGTAAACTAAAACTATACTGAGATGAGAAAATTTTGTGACTAAACTGACTGGTGGGAGACTCTATAACTGATATATAACCATGTGAGCTGGACGTGGAGTCCGATGTATACACCCTATCTGAGATGATGGATAAAGGAACTCCATGTAACCGAACTAACTTCTGAATGTACAAGAGATTTGTTGAGTGATTCTCATATGTGCCCTATGGTAGGATCAATACTGGAGCTAAAGTGAGTCGAGTCTTCAACTCCTGAAAGCTCTTCTCACAAGCATCTGACTATTGAAATTTTACCTTCTTCTGTGTCAACTTAGTCAATGGTGCTGCAATGGATGAGAATGCCTCAACAAATCTCCTGTAATAGCTATCTAGACCAAGAAACCCTGATATCTAAGGGACTAACTAGTCTAGGCCAATTCTTCATTGGCTCTATCTTTTGAGTGTACACCTGTACACCCTCGCTAGATACTACATGACCCAAAAATGTTACTAAGTTCAACCAAAACTCACACTTGCTGAATTTGGAAAACAACTAGCGATCCTTTAGAGTCTACAACACAATTCTCAAATGAGTGGCATGCTCCTCCATGCTTTTAGAGTATATGAGAATTTCATCTATGAAGACAATCACAAACATGTCCAAATACTGCTTAATCATCTTGTTCACCAAGTCCATAAAAGTTGTAGGAGCATTTTTTAGTCCAAAAGGCATAACTACGAACTCATGGTGACCATACCGAGTCCTAAAGGTTGTCTTTAGAATGTCACTCTCCCTAACTCTGAGCTGATGATAGACAGATCTGAGGTCAATCTTTGAGAAGAACTTAGCACCCTAAAGTTGGTCAAACAAGTCATCAATCTTGGGGAGGGGATACTTGTTCTTGATTTTAACCTTGTTCAACTACTGATAATCATGCACATTCTAAGGGAACCATCCTTCTTTCAAACAAAGAGAACTAGAGCACCCCATGGGGATTTACTAGGCCTAATAAAACCCTTATCTAGTAGATCTTTCAACTACTACTTCAACTCCTTTAGCTCTGCTGGTGCCATTCTATAAGGAGGAATGGATATAGGTTGGATATTAGGGAGAATGTCAATACCAAATCTAATCTCCTGATCGGGAGGGACTCCTGTGGATCATCTAGAAACACCTCCGGATACTCGCATATTATAGGAACTGATTGAAGAGTTGAGGTCTCGTATGTAGCATCCTTAACCCGAACTAGATGGTAAACACAACCTTTAGAGATCCTCTTTCTGGCCTTGAGATAGGAGACTAAGTGACCTACAGGCACAACTGAACCACCTTTCCATTCTTGCACCGGCTCACCCGGAAATCGGAACTCTATCGTACAAGTTCTACAATTCGCTGAGGCATACCATGCATACAACTAATCCATGCTAAAGATAACATCAAAATAGATCATTTCTAACTCTACTAGGTCAACTAAAGTGACTTTCTGAAGGAGGGTTATAGGGCAATTTCTATATACCTATTGAGCTATAACTGAGTAACCGACTGAGTAGAGACTGAGAAGCGTTCTGACAAGATTTTGGGACTGACTCCAATACTAATATCAACATGGGGAGTAAAAAAAGATAAGGTAGCCCCTAGATCTAACAATGAACACATATGAAGATGGAATACTCGTAACATACCAGTAGCCACATCGGGAGAGATCTCGTCCTGACGAGATGAGAATGCATAATTTGATGCTAGCCACCACTTGCGCTGGTTGATGCACCCTGCTGAGCTGAGCGTGCTGGTGGAACTGTTGAATTGGTGGCTGGGTCACAACCTTTACTATGGCCTTTTCTGGATGAAAGGAAGTCTCTGAGCAGGTAGAGATTTCCACACCCAAAGCACGCACCTGAACCCGCTATGTGCTCTCTTGTGTTCCTCCTACCATATCTCCCGCAAACTGGAATGCTGGGATCTCCTGACGTGCTCCCCTAACCGCTAGAGCTTGATGCTCTACCCCTCTAATCACGCTTAGTTCTGAACAAAACACTAGGTGATGATGGCGCTGGGGCTGACGACCTTTGGTGGAACTAATGGAGATGTCCACATCTGTACCTCTACTGGAACTATCCATAACTCCCCTTCCTAGCCCTCTTGTCCTCTCTTTCCTTCTCCTTCATCTGCTCCGCCACTATCTGCTGGGCGTAAATTACCAACTAGGAGAAATCTAGGTCACTGTTCCATATAGTGGTCCTACACTCCTTCACTAGTGAGTCTAATACTCAATTCACAAACTTGCTCATATGAGCCCTCTAATCCGCAACCATCTCCAGCGCATACTTAGACAGCCGGGTAAACTCCAAGGCATACTCTTAGATAGTACTGTGGTGCTGCTTCAAGTTGACGGACTCTACCGCCTTTGCTTCCCTCAACTCTTTAGGGAAGAACCTTTCCAAGAATGCAGTCACAAACTTATCCCAACGCACGAGGATGACTCTCACCGCTATACTCTCCTTCCACTAGTGATATTGAGGCTAAGTCCGCACTCTCTTCTCCAATCACCCCTATAAGCTGGGTGATCTTTTGTACCTCCTCAATAAACTTGTGCGGGTCCTCATCCACATTCAACCCAACGAACTCAGGTGGGTTCATCCTGAGAAAGTCTCCAACTCTTGCGGCTACTGCATTCCCATTCTGAGGAACATAGGCCACTTCCTGTTGATTGACCTCAGCGGTCATAGCCTGTGCCAATATCTAAAATGCCGCTCTGAACTCGGCATGAGTGACCTGTTTGGGAAAAGACCTGCTAGTGCTGGAGGGGCTTGCTGATGTCCATCTCCATTGCCATTGTTATGGCCATTTCCGTTGCTATTCCTTCTACCATTTACTCGGCGACATATTTCTTCAAAAGCATATAGCAAGAGTTAGAAGGATAGAGACATATTTCATTACACGACATAGATCATGAAAGAGGTGAATTTTAACATCTTGTAGCCTCTTCCCCATAAGTGTGTCATGTTTCACACCCGTGGAAAAGACTCTACTAAATGTTTCTTTCAGACACCCTACGACACTCAAAACTTTTTCTCTGATACAATGTTTGTCATGACCCGAGCTGGGACTCTAGATCGACACACGGGACCTAGAACCATGAATGGCTCCAAGTTGACCCATGGCATGAACATAGGAACTAAAGAGCATATATTAAAGTGGAAACTGATAACTTAAGCATGAATAAGTGGAAGTCTGAATAACATAAATGTAAATCAAATGACAACGTCACAAAGCTACATCGCAAAGCTGAACATTCTAATATATGTCTAAAAAGCCTCTACTAAATGATGAGATGCTGGGACAAAACCATAGCTATCTCCGAATCTGGAACAAACTGATAACACAAAACTAAAATGATAGACACCCTAGAATAATGAGGACTCACCTAAGGCAGGGTAGAGCTAAATTGAGCTGATAGGGGAAATGAGCTCACAGTGAGACTAAATTTGATCACCTGAACCTATATCATGAAACGATATAGAATAAAGTATGCATCCAGTACTATAAATGTACTAAGTATGCAAGGTAAGTAAAATATGCTTAGCAACTGTTAATTGAAATCATGCATATAAATATAAATTATTAGATCATAAGAGTAGGGACTGCATGCTAAAAACTGTATCTGAGACATACATAATCATAAAACTGAATATCATAACTAAAAATAGTGACCCAAGATTTTTAAATAGAAATCATATGACTTGTCATAGATGAAATCGTAAGTAAGAGCTTATAAACTGATCATTGGGTGAAATCTTCTATAAAACATAATATCATAAGTCATGAACACGAATAATTGAAATCATGAGGAATAATGGGAGACTTTTCATAACTGACATCATCAAGATAGAACTTACTTGATGCCCCAACTATCACACTCAAGTGGGCAGAGCCGTCCAAAATCTTGCCAGGGCTAAGGACGATACTCTTATATTGATATCAAGCTGAGGCCCCTTAGGGGTAGGGGAAAACTCTCTTGAGAGGTGCCAAAAAGATAACATATATGTATATTGGCGCGTTGTTCTGAGACCGGGGACATTGGACCCTAAGCATGCTCGGTGCTAGAAACTACTCCCAAAAACATGCATAGTGCTCCTATCATTTTTCAACGAAGCTGAAATCATATTTACACACATAGTATGAAATCTTAACATTAGGAGTCTTGACTCCAAAACATATCATAAGCTATAGGGGGAATCTTTTCTCCAAAACATATGATAAGCTTATCTTATCAGCCTTGCCTAAATCATGAAAACATACTTAGCTTGTGTGGGCTTGCCCAAATTATAAAATCATACCTACTTAAAATAGACTTTATAAATCAAAATCATGGATTCATACATGGAAAATTTATAAATATTCATTCATGCTAGATATCTCATCATACTTTTAATATCTTGGAAGTGCCTAAGCCTATACTTGTGAGTTGAAATGAAAAGTAGCAAAAAAGTCAGAAGTTTCTCTCAGAACGACCCGTGGTATGAGTCGTTGGAGGGTCCAATGACTCATGGTAGGCACCCGTGGCCAGGTCTGGCAGTAGAGGATCCTGTGGTTACAGGTCTAGGAACAACCTATTGTTTGATGTAATGGGTTGTTGTGAGTGGATCATTGTGAAGATGGTCCTAGTCAAAGAAGGATGGCACGAGTCATGGAATGACTCGTTGTTCTAAACAATGAGTTGTTGTATGTGCCCATTGGATGAATTTCCATAATGGGAGCAGTGGTGACAATGGCTAGCAATGACAAGTCATTGGAGCTAGTAACGACTTGCCCTATCCCATCATGGTAGAAGACTTGAGACGGGAAAATGAGAGGAAAGAATGAGGGAAGTAATGCATCGTTAGAGCAAGGAACAACCCATTGTTTTGGTGGTTGCTTCGAATAGTTGCTAATTTCTTGCGAGTTTAGTAAGGGAAAATTCATGACTTATAAGCCTCAAAGTCCTATACTACGTCGTTTTTAGCCCAAAAAAGGGTGTTTTTAGGGGGTTAAACTCATTCAAAACCCATCCTCTTCCATGCATGCAACGTAGAGGTTTTTAAGGGTGATCAAACTTAGGATCCATCAAGTTCTTCCCCAAATTTTCATTTAGCATTCAAGAGGGTTGTATAATCAGATTTGTCCAGGTATGTAGGGTTATGAATGGGTGTATTCATCCATCCCATGCCAAATCCCTTTTCAATTCATGAAATTCTAGTTGATGAATCTATGGAGTTTTAACCCAACATATAAATTCTCTAAGTATCAATCATGGGTTTGATCTAAGCATGTGTCCAATGTTGAACTATGATTAATGGGCATATTTTACAACGCTTTCCATTACAAATTTCGTTTTCAAGTTTTACAATTATAAGGCCATCCATAGAAGTTCATGAAAGTTGAGATCTGTGATATATGTATTCAAGCATGATAAGATGTGTATTATGAAAGTATGACTTTGAATTACCCATTTCCATGTTCATTTTTTCGAATGATCAAGTCTATGTCAATCATGTTTAAGTATTGGACAAGCCCATATGATTAGGTATGTGTCATGATTTATCTAAATTACATGTTATTAGCTTACCACATGCATTTAGAGTCTAGACTCCCACCATTTTCAGCTTGTGGGTATGGTTTGAGCCCAAGGCTCCTGATGTTATGATTTTAGATTTATGCATGTATGCTATGAGTCAGCTTCATCACTAGACGATGGTTCAGCTTCATTGAAAAATGATGGAGAGCATATGCATCTTTTTGGAAGTAGTGTCTAGCACCAAGTAGGCTAAGGGTCAGTCAACCATATGCCTCAGGACTACATGCCAACGTAGGTATGTTCAGATTATTTTGGACCTCCCATGTGAGCTTCCCCACCCCCAAGGGGCTCTTAGCTTGATATCGATATCATGGTAGCGTCCTTAGCCTTGGCAAGGATTTGGACGGCCCTACGCACATGAGTATAATATTAGGATTACGTAAGCTCTATCGTGGTAATGTCGATTATAAGATGAGCATCCCATTTTCCTAATAATTTCAGTTATGCATGTTCATCAGTCATAATATTATGTTTTCAGCAGGTTTGACTCAATGTTCAGTTTTACTTATGATTATCAATTTTCAACTATGGGTAATTCGATGCAATTGTGATATTCAGTTATGTTCAGATCATGATTTTAGAAAATAGCATTTAAGACTTACTCTTAGAACCTCATATTCATTATGTTTTCATGATATGCATGATTTATCATTTTACTTACTTAGCGAGTTTACTTACCTTACATACTCGGTACATTCCATGTACTAACCGCATACTCTATGTTGTATTGTTTCATGATACAGGTTCAGATATTCAGGATTAGTCCCACCAGTAGTCAGACTCTCAGTACTAGCATTTTTCAGTCTCAGTGGGTGAGTCCTCCTCTTCCAAGGGCCCTTTATCAGTTGTATTGAGTATTTTCAGTTTCAGACTATATAGAGTTAGTTGGGGTCTTGTCCCATCAACTCGTCAGTAGTAGGGGCTTTTCAGACATAGAATGTATGGAGTTTCAGCTGTGTGTTATGTATTTAGATGTTATGATATTTTCAAACTACTGCTTTATTATGCATTTTAGAATTCTGCTTGATTATGCTGCTTTTAGATATCAGGTTCATGCCATATGTTGACTTGGAGCCTCTCGGGGTTCTTTGTCCCATATCTCTGTCCAAGCCTATGTTTGGGTCGTGAAAAACATGGTATCAGAGAATTAGGTTTTTAAGTGTCCTAGGGTGTCTGAAAGGCACATTAAGTAGAGTCTTTTTCATAGGTGTGAAGCACACCACACTTATGACAAAGAGGCTATGAAACATTTTAGGAAATGTTTCCTTCTTTCATGATCTAAGTCGTGCGATGAATGTCTCTACCCTTCTAACTCATGCTATATGCATTTGTAGAATCATTCCTCCTTGCCGAGTTAACAGACGAAGGAATGGAAATGGAAATAGCCACAAGGATGGAAATAGGGATGGGCACTAGCAGGCCCCAACAACCCATGAGGATCATGTACCCGAGCAGGTGGCCCATGCAGAGTTTAGGGCTGCCATTAGATGCTAGCTCAGGCTTTGACACTCAAGTCAATCAACAGTCGGTAGTAGGTATCCCTCATAATGGGAATACGGCGGTGACAAGAGTAAGAGATTTTCTTAGGATGAACCCTCTGGAGTTTCTTGGATCAAAGGTGGACGAGGATCTATATGAGTTTATTGATGAGGTTCTAAAGATCACCCACATCATGGGGGTGAATAGAGAGGAGTGCGCCAATCTAGCCTCGTATTAGTCTAAAGTGGTTGCGCACATTTGATTTAAGCAATGGAAGGATAGTAGGGCAGTTGGAGTAGGCCCTATTGGTTGGGATGAATTTCATGCCACATTTTTGGATGGGTTCTTCCCTCGTGAGATGAGGGAGATTAAAGAAGCCGAGTTTTTGAACCTGAAGCAAGGAAAGATGACAATTTAAGAGTATGCCATGGAGTTCACTCGCCTGTCCAAGTATGCAACTATGATGGTGACAGATTAGAGATCCCGAATGACTAGGTTCGTGCATGGGATAGCAGACTACTTAGTCAAAGATTTCCAAACCGTGATGCTTAATCAGGACATTGATTTTCCCTGTATAGTTCAATACGCCCAGCAGGTGGAGGTGGTATAGGAAAGTGAGCGGGAGAGAGAGGCCATGAGGGATAGGACTGATAGCTTCAGATTCTCCCAGAAGAGACCTAGTTGGCATCGCCAGCAGTCCCACCAGAGATCTTTAGCCCCAGCATCATAGGCTATGAGTGTGCCATCCAGATCCAGGCGCGACCATAGGGGATGAGCCCTAGGCTCTATAGGTCAAGGTAACAAACCCGCAGAGTCCATAATTCTAGAGTGTAGCAAGTGTGTCCGGAGACAGTCACTCCTTCAGTTTTCAGCTTAAATGTTTAGTATTTGGCATGGTAGTTGTATTTCTCAGCTTTTCAGTATGTTCACCCATATTCGAGGGCGAATGTTACTAAGGGGGAGATATTGTAATATCCTGGAAATGCCTAAGCCTAGACTCGGGAGATGAAATGAAAAGTAGCAGAAAAGTTAAAAGTTTCTCTCAGAAGGACCCGTGGAAGAGTCGTTGGAGGGTCCAACAACTCGTGGTAGCCACTCGTGGTCAGGTTCTGCAATACAGGATCCTATGGTGACAGGTCTAGGAACGACCCCTTGTTTGATGTAACGGGTCATTGTTAAGATTTTCTTTGCCTTGGTCAAAGAAGGCTGGCACAAGTCATGGGATGAGTCATTATTCTAAACAACAAGTCATTATATGTGCCCATTAGGAGGATTTCCATGATAGGAGTAGTAGTAACAATGGCTAGCAATGATAAATTGTTAAAGCTGGTAACGACTCGTCCTGTCCGGTAATGGTAGAAGACCATAGACAAGAAAATGAGAGGAAACAACGAGGGAAGTAATGGGTTGTTGGAGCAAGGAATGACCCATTATGTTTGTCATTTCTTTGAACACTAGCTAATTTCTTGTGAGTTTAGTAAGGCCAAATCGGTAAATTTTAAGCCCCTAAGTCTTACTACATCATTTTAATCCCAGAAAAGGGTGTTCTTAGAGGCTTAAACTCATTCAAAACCCATCCTCTTCCATTCATTCAACCAAGAGGTTTCTAAGGGTGATCAAGCTTAGGATCCATCAAGTTCCTCCCTACATTTCCATTGGGAATTCAAGAGGGTTGTATAATCAAAATATGTAGGGTTATGAATGGGTGTATTCATCCACACCCATGCCCAATCCTTCTTCAACTCCTGAAATTCTAGTTGATGAATCTATGGGGTTTTAACCCAACATGTGAATTATTTAAGTATCAATCATGGGTATGATCTAAGCATATTTCTAATGTTGAATTATAATTAATGGGCATATTATACAATGCTTTCAATTACAAATTTTTTCAAGTTTTAAAAATTATAATGTCATCCATAGAAGTTCATAAAAGTTTAGATCAATGATAAATGTATTAAAGCATGACGAGATGTGTATGATGAAAGTATGATTTCAAATTACCCGTGTCCATGTTCATGTTGTTGAATGATCAAGTCTATGTCAAGAATGTTTAAGTGTTGGGCAAGCCTATATGATCAAGTATGTGTCATGATTTATCTAAATTTCATCTTACTAGCTTACCACATGGAGTTAGAGTCTAGACTCCCACTATATTTAGCTTGTGGTATGGTTTGAGCCTAAGGCTGCTCATGTTATGAATCAGATTTGTACATGTATGTTATGAGCCAGCTTCGTCACTAGAAGATGGTTAAGCTTTATTGAAAAATGATCGAGAGCATTTGGATGTTTTTTGGAGTAGTTTCTAGCACCGAGTAGGTTAAGAGTCAGTCGACCCTATGCCTCAGAACTACGTGCCAACGTAGGTATGTTTAGATTATTTGGAACCTCCCTTGTGAGCTTCCCCACCCCCAAGGGGCCCTCAAATTGATATCGATATCATGGTAGCATCCTCAGCCCTAGCAAGGCTTTGGATGGCGCTGCCCACTTGTGTGTAATAGTCGGGACCACGTAAGCTCTATTGTAGTAATGTCGGTTATATGACGAGTCTCCTATTGTTCGTCATGATTTCAGTTATGCACGTTCATCAGTCATAATATTATGTTTTCAACAGGTTTGACCCAATATTCAGTTTTACTTATGATTATCAGTTTTTAGCTTTGGGTAATTCGATGCAGTTATGATATTCAGTTATGTTCAGATCATGATTTTAGAAAATAGAATGTGAGTCTTATTCTCAAAATATCATCTTGATTATGTTTTCATGATATGCAGTATTTATGATTTTACTTACTTAGAGGTTTTACTTAGCTTACATACTCGGTACATTCCACGTACTGACCGTATACTCTATGTTGTATCATTTCATTATACAGGTTCAGATATTTAGGATTAGTCCCGACAGTAGTTAGACTCTTAGTACTAGCACTTTCCAGTCTTAGTGAGCGAGTCCTCATCTTCTGAGGGCCCTTTATCTGTTGTATTGAGTATTTTTAGTTTCAGACTATAGAGAGTTAGTTGGGGTCTTATCCCATCAACTCGTCAGTTGTAGAGGCTTTTCAAACATAGCATGTATGCAGTTTCATCCTTGTGTTATGTATTCAGATGTTATGATATTTTCAAACTGCCACTTTATTATGCATGTTAGACTTCCGTTTGATTATGCTGATTTTAGATATCATGTTCATTCCATGGTTCGGCTTGGAGCCTCTTGGGGGTTCTTTGTACCGTGTCTCGATCCGAGCCTATATTCGGGTCGTTACAATACTTCAAATCATGAATCTTAAGCTTGACTTTTGATAAAACTTGCATAATTGGGCATAATTTCTAATAACTTGAAATCATGAATTTATAATCAACTTTTTTATAAAATCTTCCCATTAGACTAAAAACATGCCTTTTAACATGAAGGGATTAGACCCATAAACATATCATAGAGAATTTCATAAAATTGGATTAAAACCCTATAAATTCATATACTTGAATCAGAACCTGAATTCATGAACTTGAGAAGAAATTTGGGTATGAGAGTGAAAGGAAACTCTCATTCATAGAACTACATACCTGGGTAAATTAATTCTCACTATCCTTGGAAACCCAAGAGAATTGGGGAGAAATTGAGAGAATTCTAGCTTGATCTTGAAGAGGGTTCTCAATACTTTTGCATGCATGGTATCCTAATGGCTCGGAATAGGATAAACACTCTTAAAAAACTCCTTTCATAGCTTAAAATGATCTCATTAGGGAGTTAGAACCTTAGGAATTACAAAAACACCCTTAGTAACTCAGTAGAAAAATAGATGCTGCCAGTTCGAATGAGGGACTAGATGAATCGTGAGGTGGCCTGATAGGTCGTCCACTTACCTATTTCCAGGGGATTCTTTTCTAATTCTCGAATCCTTCTCACCCCACGGACAACATGATGAGTTGTTAGGTACATGACGACTCGTCCCCCAAATTCATTGTCAACACTGCCAAACCAGTTTTTCTTCACTCCTTACACACTTGACTGGTCATGCAACGACTCGTGGGGAGTCACAACGACTCTTCATCTCATCCATTTCCACCTCCAGCAAGCATTGATCATTCAACTCAGGCACCCAGACAATGGACTGGTGCAAATTTTTCTATTTTCTCCACTTCAACCTTCGGGTATGATCTTAGGGAATTTATGGGTATTACAGAATAATACTAAGATAGTTTTCGATTAATATTCAATGGTTTCTATCAATTTTAGTTGGGCATGTATGGGCAGCCTTGCTATTCAGAAGGAAGAGTAGTCATTGTGGATCCTAATGTAGAGCCTTCGGGATAAGCCTTGCTATTTGGGAGGAAAAGTAGTAATTGTAAGTTAAATTATATGGTGTAGACACATTTGGGCTATCCTTGGTACTCAGGAGGGAGAGTGACCATTGTGTGTTGATGTCGCAGTGTAGATGCCTTCACGCTATGTTAAGTTTGCCTTTGAGCATGTGATTACTATTTGATTTTCCCTCCACTAGCGTGATAATAATTTACTTGACTTGATTTTTCGCCTTGAATGTTTTAAAATAATCTTAAAAATATAATGAATTAAAATTTTATAATTTCTTCACCGTTGTTTCTTACCAAATTTCATGATATTTTTCTCTATATTGATTTATTGGACTATTTTATTGATATTATTTTTCTTTTGTTATTGTTACTACAATCATTTTATTATATGAAATCCACCCTTGGTCACTCTCTATGTACCGGTACTGACGTATACCATTATTTTTTTAATAGTATGCTTAAAAAAGGGAGAAGAGCAGGTACATACAGATCACAAAGACTAGGACTACTTGTTGCTTTTGAGTTGTTGGTGAGCCCACATTCTAATTTGTTGGACTCGATTGAGTTACTTATTTTTTCTTGTTAATTTTGAGTTTTACCCTAAGTTGATTTATGTTATCTTAAAAACTCTATAGACAAGTGTCTTATTTTGGATAGTATTCTACAAGTCATTGCTTGGTTTGTGGGCGTTTTTGTCATGCTTATATATTGCAAATTATTATTGTTTATATCATTTTGCGTATTTTTATTTAACAATGTATTAATTTTGAAATTTGTACAGACAGTTTAATTAATAAACATGAGGCATTAGTGTGATCTTATATCTTTCTAAGGTACTTTTGATGCGTTTCACCAATATTAGATGCCTGTTACATTAGGGTGGAATTTGGAGTGTGATAGATATTAAACTATATGTTGGATATACAGGTCGTATGCCAATAGTATGTCAAGTCAATGATTTTCCAAATTCAAGGTTATTAAAGAGTCAACCTAAAGGCCAACATGTGGACACATGTTAAACATATAGACCACATGTGGTGATTGTAACTCACTTGTTGACAGAAACCTACAAATACATGTTTTAGCTAGATTTTTTGATTTCACTTCATGTTGATCGACTTTTGAGAGAGAAAACACCATAGGGCTTTCTCAAACCATACAAGGTGATGTCCTACTCAATTCCTTCGATCAATACGTCAAATTAACAAAGATTAACACGAGATTAACACTCTAATACATAGATTGTTGGAAATTCAATTCAAGATCCATTGGGGAGAAATTTTAGGAAATATTTGAGAGGTAAGTATTTTGATTATTTACAATATTTTAAGGGTTAATTAGAGTTCCTATATTCTATTGAAAGGCATTATAAATATTGGGTGAGTCACGACCCAAGATCGAGCCATGATGTGCCTACTACACCCCCAGAGTAGACAAGCCAAATCCCAAAGAAAATACTGAAGGTGACAACCAATATAATAACAAGAAATCGAAAACTAAGATAAACAACCGACAAAGTATAAATATATACATAACAGGTACAAAATATACAACACGAGGACTAAGAAAACAAGGAAAGACACAACGTACAAACAAGATAGCAACCCCAGTCCTAGTATCACCGATACAAGAGCCATTAAAAGTACGAGAACAAAGCTATAGAAAAGATACAACTTCTTAGAAAGTATCAAATATGGACAGTAGATACAAGATGGAAAGTAGTAAGTCTCAGGATGCCAAGTGCTCACCACGAATCGATTTAGAAAAAGAATACACAAATGAGCAGGGGATCAACGTGAGTGACTCATACTGGGAGTTGTATAAGAAAAAGATGCAGAAGTATAGTATGAGCACCAAAACACGGGGTACTTAGTAGGCATCATAGGCAGACCAATCTAAGAGGATAACATATAATATAAAGGACATAAAAGGAACTATCTATCGGAAACTAACTAGAAATTCATAACGAATCAAGGTAAGAGAAAATAGTATTAATGCACGAATACNACAATCATATATATATATATATACAAGTATAAAAGAGCAATGTTGTGCAATATGGGATGATGCATTGCAATTTGTGGCCAATGTAGAAAGTAGAAAACCCGACAATGACCTGGGGTCATCATGACATTTAACCTCGAACGTAGAAACAATGTAGAAAGAAGTGAACTCAATAAATGACCTCGGGCAATCCAGACATTTAACCTTGGGCATAGTAATAATACAGAAAGCAATGAACCCCACAATGACTTCAGGCTGCCCGAACATTTAACCTTGGACGTAAATAGTAAAGTAGAGTATAACTAGACTGGGCCTCACCTTAGAAAGATTTTTACAGATAATGCAACTCTTTTGTAAAACAATAATCAGTAAAAATAGTAGTACACTTCCCTCAAAGTTTAAATTAGTGAACGATGAGCAATTTAGTTTAAAAGACAAAAATCAATATTTCCCTTTTCAAGTCATACTTAAATCTATGTGCATGTGTATGAGGATGTATGCATGCTCACTCGGGTATATCTATAAGTAACAAATAGGGTAAATCATTATCCATACCACAGTCATACTAAACTGGAATCCAGCCACTCCAAAACCATGGCCTTTGGCCCACAATCTCATAACAGAAGAAAAAAACGAGGAAAGTAAAGCTATAACAACTCCAACAAATTGATAACGACCAATAATTTAAAGAAAAAATCTCATATCCAAGTCTACTACAGAACACCTATTAACATAGTCTAAGGATTTCAAACCTATCCTCAATATAGAAACTAACAACTTAATCTAAGGCCTATAAGGGAATACTATTCTAAAGTTCATGGAAGGCCAATAACCCCGAAAAAAATCATCACAACTTAATTATAGCTAACATATCATCATAATATCATGAAACTTATAGAATATATGCCAAATTGAGCCAAGTCTAATGAAAGAAAATTATAACCTACCTCTACGTCGAACAACACACCACAAACCATCACTTAGAAGCTTCCCCCTTTCGCAAAGTCTTGAATCATTGACATGCTATCACAAATAAGATCTACTCATAAAAACAAAACTAATAATACTCATATTGACATAAAAATTCAGGTAAAAATCAACCCTTGGGGCTTGCATAACAACATCTAAAAGAAATTAAAGCCTTGTCTTCCTTCTAGGGTCAGGATCCCATACCTAAAATTTGGGTGAAGACGAACTCATTTCAGGGCTCAAATTAACCCAGAAACTTCAAGATCACAAAACAGAAATTCTAGGAATTTGGAGCTCAAATAAGCAGATTAAACATGGAAATGAAGCTATAATTAGCTAAATAATGAAGAGGGGAAGATAATTTATCTATTTGCCCAAGAATCTATCAGGAAATGGTGCAAATCGCCACCTACTAAGCTTTCAACAATGCTGGGTTGAGTTTTTCATGAAATGAGTTGAAAGGGAAATGATTTTCCTACAAAAGTACCGATTTTTCACTGTAACGGACTCTGGTCCGCAGTATCTTCTTCGCTTCAATGGTCTCAGGCTAGCTATAGCGAACTGCTTGGAACCAGCCATAGCTCATACTTCAAACTGACCCCCAAATTTTAGTCGGAGGTTGTCTTGACAAGATGGATACCAAAATAATAACTTTAACCACATATAAACAACTGCCTAAATGCCCAAAATGAGTCCAAAATCCTTGGGACCCGAACCAAAGGTTCCACCAGCCTAAAATTCATATTCTGGAGCTAATAGCGCTGATGGGATTCTCATAGAAGCCTGTTCACTATGTATGTTGAACGAAGTCAACCATTTCAACTTAAAAAGCTCCAAAAATAGGAAATCTCACTAAAATTCGCTCGAACACCTTGGGAACTATGCTACCCATCACTACAAGCCACAAAAGTAGTATAAAAGCCACAAGGAGGGACAAAATGGTAAAAACATATGAAATTAAGCAAATCTCTAAGAGGGTCATTAAAATATTCACTATAAAAAGAACTTTTGTCCTCGAAAGTTAAAGAACAGGAAGTACCTTAAGGCTCGAAAAGGTTAAGGTATCTAGTTCACATGTCAAGCTCAACCTCCCAAGTAGCCTCCTCGACTGGACGATGCCTCTATTGAACCTTAACTGATGGAATCTCCTTCAACCTCAACTTTCTAACCTATCTGTCTAAAATAGCCATAGGTTCCTCCTCGAAGGCCAAAGACTCATCAAGCTGAATCAAATCCTACTGAAGCATTTGAGACTCATCTGGACCGTACTGACTTAACATAGACACACATGGAAATCATAGTGAACACTCAAAAGAGCTGGGGACAATGCTTACTCATAAGCTACCTCCCCAACACGTTGTAGAAACTCAAATGGACCAATGAACCTATGGCTATGGTTATTGTTCCTCCAAAAATTCATCATGCCCTTTATTGGAGACACACAAAGGAATACCCTATCCCCAACCTTAAAATTTGTCTCGAACCCTCCGATCAGCATAACTCTTCTGCCTACTCCGAGTTGTATGGAGTCTCTCCTAAATCACCCAGAATCTATCCATAGAGTCATGCAGTGAGTGGGTGTCTGTCACGACCCAAATGTACACCCAGATCGTAGACACGGGACAAGGAGCCCCGAGATACCCAAAGTCAAAAAATGGCATGAGCATACATCTAATTCAATCACATGAGCAGAAGACTTAACATAAAGAACATAATCATAACATAACATAAGGGAAAGTCAGTACAAGACTTATACAATACGACGGAATGCAACTTGTAGTTTGATAAGCCTCTAAACATGAAAGACAGATTGATGGAACAACTCCCCAACTAATCCAACATCCAGAAACTGAAAGGAATAACATAGAGTACGAACATGTAGCCCTCGAAACATGAGGACTCACCAAGTGCCCTGGGAGGAAATCCGAAATTATCTACGGGTGAGGATGAGCCTGAGAACTGGGACCTGTATCATGAGACGATACAACATAGAAAATATGTGGTCAGTACGTGGAATGTACTGAGTATGCAAGGTGCATAAAATGGACATGAAGGAACAGTGGGAGATTCTCTTAACCGACATACCCCATACTAGCACACATGAAGCCCGACTTGTAACCCTAGTCGGGAGGGTATTCGTACCTTGCCAAGGGTAGAACCATAAAAGTTTTATATCACTATGAAAAGGGCCATTTGGGCTAGGGAATAACACGAAAGGGGTCCCAAAATACCTAAGGTTGCACATAGTTCATGAGATCCGGGGCTTAACCTGAGCCCCGAACCTACTCGGTGTTTGATACTACTCCAAAAACATATGTGGTGCTCATAGTATAGTATGCATGAATTCATGGGCTAGTTAAATCATGATAATCGTAAACATAATTATACATAGGTGAGCTAGCCATGACATAAGGCCCATGAGTCGGCCAAAACATAATTAATAAATCATAGGTTTCATGCATTCTTGTATAACATACATATAACTTGAAAATCATAAACTCATAATGGGTATTTAAATAAATTCATATTTCAAATCATAAATTATGCTGGGCTTTTAAATATCAAAATGGAAATAGTAGATCATAAATCAATTCATCATGGGCATGTATAATTAAGCTTAGTTGCTTAGAAATCAAAATCAACAATATTATAATAAATTTAAATCTCAAAAGATGATCAAAATCCATAGATTATGATAATATTTCAAAATCACAAAACCCATGATTAAATCATTAGATTTTATTTAAATCAAATACAAAACCCCATGAGTTTTTCATAAATTTTAAGTAAATATCATAGAGTAGGAGCATGAGCGTGGAAGAATTCACCCATTAATGACCTTACATACCTAGGATTATCAAATCCTAACTCTCCTTATAAGTCCAACAGTGAAATTTAGAGGAATTGAGAAAGAACACCTTGAATCACCTTCTGTTCTCCTCCCTATACTCTTACATGCATGAATGAGGCTTAACATAAACTTAAACCCCTTAAATGACCCCATTCATACCTTAAAACGACGTAGTTTAGGCCTTAATAATTTAGAAATTACATAAACACCCTTACTGAAAAACGCAGAAATTCCTGATTGCCAGTCCCCATGAGGGACCTCACGAGTAATTGCCATAGGGCACGACTCATGGTTGGGATCCGTGATTTCTACTGCCCAAACAAGCTCAAGGGACCCCACGAGGGACCCAATGAATCGTGGCGGTTGACCACAACTCGTGGTCATCACCCGTGGTCCCTACTGCCTCACATCCCTAACCATGCATTCCATCCTCGCCACGGGTGACCTCACGAGTCGTGAAGTCTGACCACAAGTCGTGGTCACCCCCATGTCCTCCCAATACTTTTTCAAGCTCAGCCTGACCACGAGTAACTTCACGACTCGGTGACCCACCTAACGAGCCACCTCATGAACCGTCTTGTTACCTGGTGCGAATTTCCAAATTTTCTCTATTTTGACTCCCGGGTCTGATCCTTGGGTTCCTGGGGTATAACAATATCTCCCTCTTGGGAACATTCATCCTCGAATGTTAGAAACGTGCAGAAAACTCAGAAACCAGCTATCACCATATGTAAATACTGATCATTTAAGCCGAAAACTGACAGAATAACTACCTCTAAAAATAACTACATAGCTGAACTGGATTCAGACACCACATACATATACCATATAACAAAACAAACTTGTACGCATAAACTTAAAATGAAAACTAATTAGAGTTTTAGGGCAAGAACTGATACCTTAAACTGAAACTGAGCCGGTAGGGAATAAATGAGGGTATTTAGCCATCATATCTGCTTCGGCTTCCCATGTAGCTCCCTTAACATGCTGATTTCTCCACAATACTTTAACTGAAGCTACTTCTTTGTTCCTTATCTTAAGGATTTTACGATCTAATATTTCCACGAGTACTACTTCATAACTGAGGCTGTCTTTTACACCAACGCTGTCCACCGGGAGTTAAGCAAGCCCTGCCCGCCAGCTTCCACCCAGACAAAAAAGGTGACTACTAAAGCTGGATCACCTAAACACTTTTTCAAAAGTGACACATGAAACACGGGATGAATCAAAGATAACTCTGAGGGAAAGTCCATCTCATATGCCACCTTACCAACTCTCATCATAACTCGGTAGGAGCCAAAAAAGTGGGGACTGAGTTTCCCTTTCTTTATGAACCGCATGACTCCCTTCATGGGAGATTCCTTTAGAAATACCCAATCATACACCTCAAACACCAAATCTATTCTCCTCACATCGACATATGATTTCTGATGAATCTGAGTAGTTTTTAACTGGTCCCTTATCAACTGAACCTTCACCATCTCCTCGTGAACCGAATCTGGCCCTATCATAGCTGCCTCACCAACTCAAACCATCCGATGGGACATCTATACCTCCACCCATAGAGATCCTCGAACAGTGCCATTTGGATATTGGAGTGATAGTTGTTATTATAAGCAAACTCGATTAAGGGAAAATGATCATCCCAACTACCTTTAAAATCCATAACACATGCCCTCAACATGTCCTCAAAAGTCTGGATTGTTCGTTCGGCTTGGCCATCCGTTTTCGGGTGAAAGGATGTGCTGAGCTTGACTTGAGTCCCAAGTCCCTTCTGAAAAGACCGCTAGAATTGGGAGGTAAACTGAGTACTTCGGTCTGAAATAATAGACTAGGGCACTCCATGAAGTCAAACCAACTCCCGAATATACAACTTGGCATTATCATCCACTAAATCTGTGGACTTGACTAGTAGAAAGTGTGCAACCTTTGTTAACTTGTCTACCACAACCCAAATGGAATCATAGTGTCATCGAGTATGAGGTAGGCCTGTAATGAAGTCCATGTTAATCTCTTCCCACTTTCATGTGGGAATGATGATATCCTGAGGTATGCCTCCCGACCTCTGATGCTCGACCTTCACTCGCTGACAGTTTGGACATTTGGCTACGAACTCCGCAATATTCTTCTTCATACCATCCCACCAATAGATTTCTCACAAGTCCCGATACATCTTCGTGGATCCCGGATGGATAGAGTACTTCGTACCATGTCCCTCAGGCAACATATGAACTCTCAAATTATCAATGTCTGGTACACATAGGTGACCGTGGTATCGTAGCACACCATCTCCCCCTTGGGAGATAACCTCCACCATTTGAATCTGCACCGCTTCCTTCAGCTTCCTCAAAATCGGATCCTCATTTTTCTTAGATTTGACATCAACCACCAAGGACGATTCTAACCCATTCTGCACAACAATGACGCCATCGGTCGAGTCGATAAATCTAACCCCCAACCTTGCAAGTCGGTTGACATCTCCCACCAACACCTTCTTTCCCTTATCCACGTGGGACGCATTCTCCATAGAGAGCCTACTAAGTGCATCCACCACCACATTAGCCTTGCCCTGGGTGGTAAAGAACACTCATATCGTAGTCCTTTAATACCTCTAACCACCTCCTTTGCCAAAGATTGAAATCTTTTTGCGTGAACACATATTGTAAGCTCTTGTGATCCGTGAATACATCCACGTGGACCCCATACATATAATGCCGCCATATCTTCAATGCAAACACCACCGCAGCCAACTCGAGATCATGGGTCAGGTAATTCTTTTCGTGAACTTTCAGTTGTCGAGAGGCATATGCTATTACTTTCCCATGTTGCATCAACACACATCCCAGTCCAACTCTCGAAGCATCACAATATACAAAAAAGCCATCCATACGCTATGGTAAAGTCAACACTAGTGCTGAAGTGAGTCGGGTTCTCAATTCCTGGAAGCTTTTCTCATAAGCCTCCGACCACTGGGACTTTATGTTTTTCTAAGTCAACCTAGTCAATGGGGTTGAAATAGATGAAAATCCCTTAACAAATCTTTGGTAGTAGCTTGCTAGGCCCAAGAAACTCCAAATTTCTGAAGGACTCATTGGTCTAGGCCAATTCTTCACCGCCTCGATTTTTTGAGAATCCACTATTATGCCCTCGCCTAATACTACATGGCTAAAAAATGCTACCGAGTTGAACCAGAACTCGCACTTGCTAAACTTGGCATACAATTGACGATACTTGAGGGTCTGAAGCAGCACACTCAAATGAGCAGCATGCTCGTCCTCGCTTCAGGAGTATATAAGGATGTCATCAATGAACATAATCACAAACATGTCCAAATATGCCTTAAGCACCCTATTCATTAGATCAATAAAATCTAAAGGAGCATTGGTTAGTCTAAATGACAAAACTACAAACTCATAATGGCCATACCGGGTCCTGAAAGATGTCTTTGGGATATCACTCTCCCGAACTCTGAGCTAGTGATACCGAAACTTGAGATCTATCTTCGAGAAACACCTGCACCCTGGAGCTAGTCAAATAAATCATCAATCCTGAGAAAGGGGTACCTGTTCTTGATAGTGACCTTATTCAATTGCCGGTAATCAATAAATATCCGAAGGGACCTATCCTTCTTTAGAATAAAGAGGACCGGTGCACCCCATGGATACTTGCTCGGTGTAATGAAACCCTTATCCAACAAGTCCTTCAACTATTCTTTTAACTCTTTTATCTCGGTTGGAGCCATCCTGTAAGGAGGAATGGAGATAGGCTGCGTATCGGGCAATAGATCAATGCTGAAATCAATTTTCCTCTCCGTACGAACACCTGGCAAATCATCGGGGAAAACTTTCGGATACTCACACACCACTAGAACTAACAAATAGTCGGGGTCTCAGAAGCTACATCCTTAACCCTAACTAGGTGGTACATGCAAACCTTAGAGATCATTTTACTGGCCTTAAGGTAGGAAATAAATTGACCGGCTGGTACAACTGAATTACCCTTCTATTCAAAAACTGACTCACCCAGAAATTGGAATTCCACCGCACGGGTCCTACAATTAATTGAAGCATAACATGCGAACAACCAATACATACCTAAGATGATATCAAAGTCAGTCATGGCCAACTCGACTAAGTCTGCTGAGGTAACCTTATGCAACACTGAGATGGGGTAACCTCTATATACCTGCCTAGTTACCACTGATTTACCGACTAGAGTAGATACGGAGAATGGTTCTGACAGAATTTTAGGACTAACTCCAAAACTACTAGCAATGTAAGGGGTCAAAAAATAAAAAGTAGCTCTTGGATCTAACAAAGCATAAACATCAATATGGAAGACTTGCAACATACCTGTGACCACATCTGGTGAAGCCTCCTACTCTTGGCGAGGCACTAAGGCATAAAACCTGTTTTGGTGCTGACCACCTGTTGAACTAGTGGAGGCGCCCTGCTGAGTGGGTCGTACTGTTGGAGTAGCAGAACTAGCTGCAGGGCAATCTCTAATCCTGTGCCCGAGTTTGCCACACCCAAAACAAGCATCCGCACCGACTAGAAACTTCCCGGGATGATTCTTGTTGCACTTTGCACAAACTGGAAAAGTGCGATCCACCTGCATGCTACCATGATCCCTCAAGCCTGTAGCCCTGCTCCTCCGGTCTCCCCTAAACCTGGATGGCGTGCTGGCTGATGATGGAGCTGGAGAAATGGACCTGTGCTGGGTCTGCTGACGTGGTTCAACCCCTGACCTCGCTTGAGAATCCCCGTAGTTGTCATTCCTAGCCCTCTTGGCCTCTCCCTACCTCCTGTAGACTGACTCCATCTACTGCGCATGCAATACAATATAGGGAAAATCAATGTCCCATTGAAGCATGGCGATCCGGCAATCCTTTTCCAAGTAATCTGCTACTCCATGCACAAAATGGCTCACCCGAGCCTGCTGATCCACCACCAAATCCAGAGCATATTTAGATAACAGGGTTAATTCCAATGCATACTCCTAGAAATACATGTTTCCCTACGATAGATTCACAAACTCGGATGCCTTGAGCTCCCTCATCTCCCGAGGGAAGAACCGATCCATGAATGCAGTGTGAAACTTCTCCCAACCTATCAGGCCAGCACCCCCCGCCATGGAATATCTCCATTTCTTAAACAATATATGTGCTATCCCTTTAGCTTTTAGGAGATCAAGTCAACGCATTCCCCATTGTTCACCCCCATAACCTGGATGATTTTCAGAATCTCCTCTATAAAATCATGTGGATCCTCGTCCACCTTTGACCCTGTGAACTCCAGAGGGCTAATCCTCAAGAAATCCCTCACCCTAGCTTGCGTTGCATTCCGATTCTAAGGGAGATGCGCCACTGTCTGACTTTGTACCTGGGAAGTCATGGCCTGTTCCATTATCTGAATCGCTGCCCAAAAATCGGTATGGGGAACTAGCTCAGGTACGTGCTCTTCATGAACGGGTGGAGCTGGATGATGCTGACCATCATGGGCACCCTCAAGATCATTTCCATTTTTGTTTCTCTTGGCATTTACTCAATGTGGAGTCATGATTCTACAAACGCAAATAGCACGAATAAGAGAAGTAAAGGACGTTCATCGCATGACATAGATCATGAAAAAAGGGAACATTTGCTAAACATCTAGTATCCTGTTAATCATAAGTGTGGAACACTTCACACCCATGAAAAAGACTCTACCTAACGCGACTTATAGACTCCCCATGACATATCAAACCTATGGCTCTGATACCAATTTTGTCACGACCCAAACATACACTCGGATCATAGACACGGGACAAGGAGCCCAAAGAGACACCAAGTCGACCATGGCATGAGCATACATCTAATTCAATAACATGAGTTGAAGACTTAATATAAAGAACGTAATTGTTCGGACCAAACTACACGCAAGTGTACGTGGTCGTACAAGTAGTAAAGTGGCTTTATTTCAAGCCAAGTATCGATCCCATAGGAAATGAATTACGGTAGTAATTATCCTAATTGTTATTGAACGATATCTCTATGAAGGTAGACAACCAAACAAATAATGTCTTATGAGTCAATATTAATAGTTAATAAGAACCTAAGTAAAGATTGTAATTTAAAGT